>JAHBCN010008345.1:25000-39230 GCA_019359885.1 Listronotus oregonensis
TTTAATAAAATAAAAGTTTATTTTAAATACCTGCAGCAAACATTGCGTAAATTCTATTTCTAATGATGTGCTCATGAATCTTATTGCAAGCCCGGTTCAGACCATGCAATTTCGTTGCTGCGACTCGATCGCGGAGACAAAATTGCATACAGTTTAGGTGTTCGCACCATGCAACTTATTAATGCAAGCGAGTTGCACCAAAATAGAACTGGTTCTAATTTTTACGCGACAAGTTGCAGCGATTTGGTAATTTTTTTGGGGATTATTTTACGCAAACCTAAAAAATTCTGTTGGTATTGACAGTTGACAGAAAATATTATTTTAGGTTAGATTACTTTTCTTTATTATAAAAAATAAATGATATTTTTGTTTGTTTTGTGAAATTAATATTATTAATGTTACATAATAAAAATGAGTCAGGATTGGGATAGAAACTCGACGAAAATTTTAATAGCGGTGTATGAAACACAGGTAAATCTTTACAAAACGAATCATATAAATTACAAGTTGAAAAACAAAAGATTAGAATCTATAAATGAAATTAAACAGGCTCTGTTTGAAAATGGTTACGACGTATCAGTTGAGGAAATTAATAAAAAAATTCACCATCTACGTACCCAATTTATGAGGGAATATGGAAAGGTTAAAAAGAGCATTGTTAGTGGTACTGGAACTAATGAATTATATGCTCCAAAATTATGGTGTTACGAGCTATTGAGGTTTTTGGTCAATTCAGATCCTGTTAGAGAATCTCAGTCCAATATAGAAAATGTACCGAGTACCTCTGATATAAAAGCAAATCTGGAAATGTCGGAAACAGAGCCGACACCTGAGCAAGATCTAACTGTTGGTACTGAAACAGAAGTTATCTATGAAGGCACTATAAATGAGCTGGAAGAGGGTGTATATTCTCCCCTAACATCTCACCCTACTAAGAAGTTAAAGAAAAGTATTGAGAAAACCAAGGTGGAAGAAGAGGCAGCTACTCTAATTAAAAGTGCCACAAATGTATTGTCAAACATAACAAATACCAGGAAAGAAGATGATTTAAGTGCTTTTGGAAGGTAATAAATTTTTGGTAGTAATAGGTATTTTAAACTAATTACATTTCTTTTAGCTTAATATTTTGCAGAGCTAAGAAAAATTGAAGATGAAGAGGAGATAAGAAACACGAAAAGACAAATTTTGAATTTTGTTTTGACGCACAGGAAAGGGCTGCTCAAAAGAGAAAAGAATAATTATTTTTGTTAATATTAACTTTATGTAAATGAATGCTCCAACAGGGAAAATAAATATTAATAGCCAACTTATTTTATGTTTATGCTAAAAACCCTATTATAGCCATTTATGTCATAAGTACATAAAGAAGTGCTTTATTGAGCGAGTATTTTCTTGTGGACAAGAACAATAAAGCTTCATTTATGTATGCATATTCTACAAATATCTTACGTTAGACATACACTGGTACTTTATACTACTAGTACTATAAAGTACCACTTTATGTCCCATAAACTGTTCGTTATTAAGCAATTGAACATTAATAACATTGTCAAAAAAATAAAATACAAATAATGTCTAAAAATATATTGAAAACTAAGTACATCTTAGGCACAATTATTTTGCCAAGGCACTGCACCGTCAGTATTAACAAAGTTCATGAATTCATTTCGAATATTCAAAGCTTCCCCTCTTGGTCTGTTGCCGCCTTGCTGCGACAGGCCAAAACAAAACTTAAAACTGGAAGCCTCATCATTTGGGTCTAGCATGGCTGCTGGTGGACATTCTGTTAACAAAAAGTTGTGCAAAACACAGCATGTTTCAGTAATAAGCTGCACTTTGTTAACATTTAAATTAATAGGAGTGAGTAGAACCCTCCATCTATTTGAAAGAATGCCAAAGGCATTTTCCACAACTCTTCGGCTCTACTCAGTCTGTAATTAAAAATTCTTTGGTACCAAGTCATATTCTTATATGGAAAGGGTTTCATTATATTTTGCTGCAATGGGAAAGCTGCATCAGCCACAAATACAAAAGGAACTGGTTTTCTTTGTCCAGGCAGAGGTCGCTCTTCTGGAAAATTCAAGCTGTTATTTTTTATGGCAGCAGCCAAGGTACTTCTCTGAAAAACACCACCATCTGATACCCTACCATTAGTTCCACAATCAATGTATGTAAATTTGTAGTTTGCATCAGCCACTGCAAGTAAAACAATGCTATTTTGATGCTTGTAGTTATAGTAGGCAGAACCTGCCTGGAAGATCTAAACACAATATGTTTGCCATCCATTGCACCTAATGTGTTTGGAAAATTCCATTTTATAAAATTCTTCTGCTATATTTAGCCATTCGGGTTGGGTACTTGGAATTTTTAAATAATTTTTAAAAATTTTTTTATAAATTCCCGTACACACTTCAGGTAATGGAAAATGGTTGATTTTCCTATACGGAAGGTGTACTGCAGGCTTTGGTTCTCCTGTTCCCAAAAATTTTGAGGGTGATAATCAGCCGTTGTTTAGCACAAATGGTAGATCTCATCAGTGTAGACTGTTTTCAAATATCTTGCTCAACCATACTTAGTAACTTGGTAAACCTTCCTGTCCATTCTAATAAATTTTTAAAAACTTTCATTGTCCTTTTTTTCCAAATTTTTTATTGCATGGGAAAACACCAGACTGGCCCCTTTTTAGTATCCATGTCGTACCCACCAACTTTTACAGCTAGGTTGTTTTTTTAATAATTACCACTATACTGGCACATCCAATTATCAAGCACAGAATTCTACCTCTTAAATCCATAATAAAACCAAAAAAACCACCGAAAGTAGAACGCTGTTTTCAAAATTTAAATTTAAAAAGTTGGTTATGTTATGAATGTTATGATGTTAAAAATATGGTGACTTTTTCCCGAATGTTGGTAGCAACAGGGTATTTCCCTTAGAAATTGATGCAACAGTATAAAAAGGGTGTAAACTTGGTGTGAACGCTCATAAACTTTAAAAAGGGACGTGCCGCGGCGAGAAGTTGCTACAACTAAATCGCCTTGATGAATTGCATCGTCAGAACCGGGCTTTAGAATATTATTATTGCAGTTTAAAAATCAGCTGCTAACGGCGGAAATTTTTGATTTTAAGAAACAACCAACCTTTTGACGTCATTAATTTGTTTCAGTTCGTTTTTGCCCTTTTTTAATTTGTTAAAAAAGGTAAGGCAATTGATGACGAAAGTACAACCCCTAAAGTATATTTATATTTTTATTTTATACTGTCTGGTAGACCTTCGATCACACCATCAATTTTAGTGTCATCTAAATAAAAAAAAACTTACCCTAGAGCGTTAAAATAATAGTGCACACTAATCAACAAACATGTGTATATTTACATTTATTAACAACACAAGACAACACGGACACTTATATTAGTAATAAAATATGAACTGATTATTAGAGAAGGTTGATGTATATTTTATTAATATAATATAATTATCTGGATTCTAATTATCCAATCTTTTCTTGTAAAAAAAGTATACTTAGTAAATGTCGGCCTGAGAATCCGTTTATTAGATATCTTAATTGCTCTCAACTAGGAAAGTGTGACTCCAATGCTAGTTTAGCCGCTAGACGCTATGCCCAGACATTCCCAAACCGATTTCATCGCAAAAGAAAATATTTTTTAAATTTGATTAACCGCCTAAGGAGACTGGAAGTTTCAGCGAAAGACGGAAGGGTAATTGCGGCCGACCTCGTGTGTTCAACCAGGGCAAGAGGAATAAATTTTAAGAATTGTCGAAGAATCACCAAACATTAGTACTAGGGTTTTGGCTGAATGGGTGAGAAATATTGGGAAAACCGAGACACATAATATTTTACGGAGTCAACAACTTTACCCATTTCATCTTCAAAGTACAGGGTCTTTACCCGACGATCCCGAGGCAAGACTTGTTTTTGTAGATGGTTATGGGAAATGAATAACAAAATTGGATTTTATAAGAGCGATTCTGTTTACTGACGAAGCCACGTTCACGAGAAACCGCATGACAAATATCCATAACGCACACATGTATGGGCTGAGAAATCCTGGAAAAAGTTGAGACACATCATCAAGTAAATTTTAAGTCAATGTGTGGGCAGGTGTTGTGGATAACTTTCTTTTAGGACCTGTCATTTTACCGTAATTTGCTGGTGATTCATTTCTGTTGTTTCTACATAAAATACTGCCGATTTTCTTGATGATTTGCCTCTAAATTTAAGACAAAATCTTTGGTTTCAACTCGACGGTGCTCCGACTCATTTTGCTATAAATGTTGGGAACTATTTACATCAAGTATTTCCTAATCGCCGGATTGGTCGGGATCGAGATGCTCCTGTTCCGTGGCCACCCAGTTCGCCCGACCTTACACCTTTGGATTTTTCAGTCTGGGGATGTATGAAAGACTGTGTATATGGTTCCGATTTTAAACGAGGATCATTTAAAAGAAAGGATCATTGCAGCTGGAGAGCATTTCAGGTTAAAACCAAATATTTTTCAAAGACTTAGATTTTCTTTAATAAAGAGGGCTCGTATGTTTCCCAAATGAATGGAGGTCACGTAGAACAAATAATTTAGGGTCATTATTCTATGATTTTTATTATAGTAAGTAATTAAGCATTAATTTAAAAAAATAATTTACGTTTATTTTGGTAACTTGTTAAAATGTATCTAGATTTTAAAATTAGGATATCTAATAAACAGATTCTCAGGCACATTTACAAGAATACTTTTTAAAAAAAGGATTGGATTTTTACTAGAACTTTATTATACAGAGAAACAAAGATTTGGTATTTTTAACACATCAATATACCCAGGTGGCGCCCTCTGCAAGGTATAGCCAATCTGTGAACGGTTTCATTCCTCGTTCCAAAAACCCCTCACACCAAATCTTAATTTAATATCTTATGAAACACTCGACTTACTTCAAAAAACGATTTTATTTTTCTCATTTTGACGCCCTGTAAATTGGAATACCGAGTCGCCCAATTAAAAATGGATACCGAAAGTGCATTATTTTGGTCCACCTATATGTGGCTATGGGATTATTGTTTCACACCTGTATATATATATATATATATATATATATATATATATATATATATATATATATATATATTTTATATATATATAAATAATTTAAAAATTTATTTAATAACATTTTGTATCACCATCAGTGGAGAGTTCGAGATCAATATTTGATGTAAATCCTAGTTTCTAGTTATTGGTTGTGTACAAAATTACCTGACGCAGTTAAAACTGGAATTTCACAGATGATACATTATTACGAAAGCTGCTTATTGACCTAATGAATCGACACCACCTTGACCCGGATTTACTAGTTTTGTGAATTAATTCTAATAATTGTAATTTCTTCGTTTTACCTTAAACATTTATCTTTACGTAAGCACAATAAAGTATTCGATTAAGGAAAACAAAAACACCATTAACTAAACAATAAATCGTTTACGATTAATTTAAAAAATATGTTGCACAACCCACACAATTAAATAAATAATTAGAATATGTTAATAGAAACATTATAATATCTGTGATCTTTAAATTTCTAATTTTTACTTTTATTTTATTTGTGAAATATAAAAGTATTGAATTGGCAGTAGGAGTGTGCAAATATTCGAATTTTCAAATTATTTGACGCGAATCGAATACGAATTTTTCGATTTGAATTTGTAGTGGTTACTTATAACATAATGAAATAAACTGCTCAACAAAAGATCGTACCATTTAAATTTTAGACCCATTTTCAAACTGCTGTAACTTTTTTAAAAATTAACTTTTTTGAATATCTAAAACGAAGTTTAAAACCGCGTTTCTTCTACTTTAAGCTGTATTGCATTTAGTTTTAGTAAGATGAATCTTATCATGATGTACAGTGTGATCAATAGAGTGCTGTAAAAAACAAAAAAATTAGTGTCCCATTTCAGTGGTAATTTTTTTGGTCGTTATAATATGGGTTGTTACCAAGGTCATATCAATATCTCTTAGACGTTTTTGCCAGTTTTTGAATTGAGGACCTCTGGCTTGCGATACGCTTCTAAACGTCAAATTTTGGTAATCAATTCTTTAAAAAGCTATAACTGGAAAATGGATTGACGGATTTCAATGAGTGTTTCATATTCGGAAAGCTCTTTTGTAGATTTTATGTCCTAAGCACTTTTCGATAGATTATAACTTTATGAGTATACGGGGCCAACAAATACCAAACGCGTACCTGATTTAGAAATCTAAATATACGGTAAATCATTGAACGCAAAGGGACCATATGTGTGTGTTTTGTTTTAAAAATGGCCCAGTTGAAGTTTGTGTCAATATCTCGAAACGATTTCTACCGTTAATCGATTTATGCTGTTTAAGTGCCTGTAAATTTATTCAAGATGGTAGAATTCCAACAACGTCTTAAAGTTTTAAAAAATTTTTAAACATAAATTAGGGTTTTTTGGTGTTGTACACCATGATATAAGATGATCAACAAAGTGCTTTCAAAAAATTTAAATGTTTAATTTTGTGCCATTTTGGATGAAAATGTTTTACTTATTAGAATAATATTGTTTTTCGATATTCCTAGACGTTGTTACAAGTCTTTATTATTAAATCCTAGATGAATGTAAATTTAGGATTTCCAGTAATCCATTTTACACATGTTTTAATAAACGTTAAAAAATAAAACACTCTCATTAGATAAAATGTTTTTATAAATTTTCTCAATTGGGTAAAATTACATTTAATAACCAATATTAAAAACAACAATAGTAACAGATAAAATTAATGAGGTAACGAACAAAAAAAAACATTAAAATTAATAATGGGTGGGTCCCTCTGAGCCCTCTAACTTCCTCTACCCTTCTTGTCATGCTATTCACTAAGCTTGCAAGGAAGTTCTGGGGAATATCGTTCCATTCCACTCTTATTGCATTTGCCATGTCATCCAAGTTGTTAAAATTATGCTTTTCCGTTATTCAATTTTCTTTTAATCCAACTCCATACGTGTTCTATCACATTCATATCCGGCGATCTTGCAGGCCAAATCATTCTTTCAATATTGTTATTCCAGACTTTTTTGGGCGATTCTGGCTATGTGGACGAGCGTTGTCGTCCACAAGACAAAATCGTTGCCAAAGTTTTGTGCAAAAGGAATAACAATATCCTAATAACATATCTCGATACCTTTCAGCATTCATCGATTCTCCCACCAAAACAACCAAATCTGTTCTCCCATTCAACATCCACCACCCCACACAAGCAGTCTTCCACCTTCAAACGGTACCCTTGCATCCATGTTTTCTTCCAGATATCGTTCATTTCTTGCTCTCCAGACCAAAATTCGTCCGTCACTTTCATACAAATTAAACCTACATTCATCCGTAAACATGTACCTACTCCATTCTGCTATCCCCCAGTTAGCATGATCTACACCCAAACCTCCTTGCAGCTCTAGAGGTAGCCTGCAAAGCAGGGCAGGGCAGCACGCCTGCGCGCCTTGAAGTCCCTCGCTCATGAAGCCGTCTCCTGATATTTTTGTGTGGAGACCCTTACGCCACTGCTGCTTGGAAACTTCGGCAATTTTTGGTAGCATTAAGAGTCCTACAGCGATTGACGTTTCGTATTATTAGACGATCTTGCCTAGCTGTCGTTTTTCTGGCTCGTCTGCAGCGACCCTGTTGGCGGTAATTTACACTACCATGGGCTCGTGCTCTAGCTAGTGTCCGTTTAACAACATATATTGTGGTGCCCACAAATTCCCAATGTTCGGTATAGTACGGCCTTGTTGACGTAATCTGCTTAGGATTAAAACTATTGACATGTAACTACTACTAAATGTATTATTTCGGTGTCTAAAACTTACCGCACTATATTTCGTAGTTCATTTTTCCTTAGTTTTGCCATTTTTAAAAGTAAAGTTACCTCTACAGAAGTTTTGTTTGACTTACAAACTGTTTTATGACAATGACATTATTCCATCGTTGCTATGAAACGTATCGCTGCTATAGATAAATTCAATGTATCAAGTAAACATTTTTTTTTTTGGTAGAGGTAATTTGACTCTTTGAAAACAATCTAAAATCAACTAAAACATATAGTGCGGTTAAGTTTTTGGACCTAAAAATGTATAAGAGTTTCAAGCCTACTTTTTTAATCTTAAAACTTGCAAAAAGGGTTCTGTGCTAATGTTGCGGTAATTTGGATACCATAATAAATTTGAAACACTTTGTTGATACTCTTATATCATGGTGTCAACACCAAATACCCTAATTTATGTTTAAAAATGTTTAAAACTTTAAGACGTTGTTGGAATTCCTACCATTCACACCTAATGCCATAATAACGACGCATTTTTGCTGAATAAGTTTACAGGCACTTAAACAGCATAAATCGATTAACGGTAGAAATCGTTTCGAGATATTGACACAAACTTCAACTGGGCCATTTTTAAAACAAAAACACACACATATGGTCCCTTTGGCGTTCAATAATTTACCGTATATTTAGGATTTCTAAATCAGGTACGCGTTTGGTATTTTTGGCCCCGTATACTCATAAAATTATAAGCTATCGAAAAGTGCTTGGAATAAAGATCTACATAAAATGAGCTTTCCGAATATGAAACACTCGTTGAAATCCGTCAACCATTTTTCCAGTTATAGCTTTTGAAATTGATTCCAAAATTTGACGTTTAGAAGTGTATCGCAAACCAGAGGTCCTCAATTTAAAAACTGGCAAAAACGTCTAGAGATATTGATATGACCTTGGTAACAACCCATATTATAACACCAAAAAAAATTACCACTGAAATGGGACACACTCGAATTTTTGTTTTTTGCAGCACTCTATTGATCACCCTGTACATCATGATAATATTCATCTTACTAAAACTAAATGCAATACAGCTTAAACTAGAAGAAACGCGGTTTTAAACTTCGTTTTAGATATTCAAATAAGTTAATTTTTAAAAAAGTTACAGCACTTTGAAAATGGGTCTAAAAATTCAATGGTACGATCTTTTTGTTGAGCAGTTTATATTAAATTAATTTTTCCAATTTTTTTTCATTGATTATTTACCTTCAAGATTAGTCTTAAAAGAAGTTGTATAAAAAATAATTTAATTTATTAGTTAAGGACGTAATTTTATATCAAAGTTTAGGCGTTTCGTTCGCATATCAATAGATAGAGATTTTCACGAGGAATTTGGTGATATAGGGGTTGCTGGGTTTATTTCCCGCGCCTGCTGTTCTGCTCCAATTGTCTAAAAACTGCATGATACTATAAGGATAGTTTTACCTGAAAAAACCTGACCCACAGGTCAGAGGTGCTTATTTGTCAAAGTCAAAATTTTAAAAATACGTTTATAACTTTTTGGGTGGTTTTATAATAGGTTTTCATCAAAACGACTTCAAATTATATTATATGCTAAAAATGATATAATATATCTATTTCCAAACCAAGCAGCAAAATTAGAATAAACGGAAAAAATTAAAATACAATACGAGGTAAAATATGGTGGTAATAAGAACACATATAACAAAAAATTATAATATTACTAATAATTTAAATGTTTTATATGACCCCCGTTATTTTAGAAACATGATCTATAAATCCTCCTTAGCTTTTCTAAGCTCGCCGATATTATTTGAGGTTCTTGGTTAAGACGATTAATTTCATTTAAATTTTTTCTCTTATTTCTTCCGTGTTTGTATTCCCATTGTGGTAAACGACATCTTTTCAGTGACTCCATAGAAAAGTGTCCAAAATTGTAATATCTGGATTATTAGGTGGCCATCTAATAGTGCCCTAGCGTCCAATCCATTGTATCGGCGATTGAGATACTGCACAACTTGACGAACAGCATGGGGCGACCCCCCTTTTTCCCCCTTATCTTGCGATACATTTCTAGTGGCAATTTTTCTAAAATGTCCTCAAAATCGTTTTCAAAAGATTAAGATATCTTTCTCCAAAATTTAAAAGGGCCCCCAAAAAAATATTGGCCCGACAATTTTATTGTTAAGCACACCAAAAACAGACATGAAGAAGACCTCTCTTTGTATTGAATCTCTTGGAATTTGCTAGGATTTTGTCTTGCCCAGCTGTGCGTATTGCCCCCCCGGTTAAACATTCCCGATGTAGTGAATGTAACTTCATCCGCCCCAAAAATCGTTTGAAATAGGGTTGAATCGTTATCTTGTTCATGGATTAAAATTTGGGAAACAAATTGAAAAAAAATTTCCCTTTTTTTTGTGTTGAATGCTGCAGTGGAAGAACGTGATAGGGAAAAATTTAAAAAATTTTTGTGTTCTCTGAACCCTCGCATAGGCTACTCTTCTTCTTGCGGGTCATACCTCAAGAAAACAAACCGTCAGTTTGGCTTCATGGGATACAAAGTAAAATAATTTAGAATAGCTTAATCCCTCTTTTTTTTTTTATTATGTCCTTTTTCCCCAATAGGTAACGGTTTTGTTTCTTCAAATAAGACCTTCAGTTTTAAAATCGTTTTTACTGATATATTATTATTAAAATATATTTTTACAGTTGTATAATTTATGGTAAAACAGTAGGACCACTAAGTTCTCAAGTTACTGTATTTCACATAAACAGTGGTTCCCAAAAAAACTTCCCCAAGCTTAATAAATTTTCTTATACGTCAAGGACATTTATTATTCGATAATGTTTCGTTGAAAAAAAAATAATTAATCTTCATTAGAAAAAAAAAAAAAAAATATTTAAAACATGGGAAAAAAAAATCCTATCTTTCAGAAATCTTCTTCTTTTAAAAAAAACGTTGTTGCAATTACCTTGAGATTAAAATGGTAATGTTTGGTAAAGTTCATATTCCCCTATTAGATGTAATTAGGAAAACATAGTCACCTCAAGCAATTCGTAAAATCATTTTTTTTTGGTTTTGTCTTATAAAAAAATTTAAAAGGGGTTTAACATTTAAGCAAGCAAAAAAATTTAAAAAGTTTAGATGTCAAAAAAAACGAATTAAAATAGACGGGGTTACAGGTAAAGTCGACCTATACCTAAAGTCAAAATTTCTGTCAGTGACTCATTTAATCCCGGGCCCCCAACCGACAAAACGGCTGAAAAAAAAACTAACACTAGTAAATGATTTTTAAGCCTATGAATCCCCTTTTCCCCCTCAAATGACGGGGCCGGAAAGTTTTTTTCGCCACGTTTTAATTCGCAAGAATAACTTACCCGTCAGCGATCCCCTTAAAAAAACACGCCAATATGAAAGAAATCATTTTTTTCGAGAAAAAAAAAAATGGCAACACACTTTCCCCTTGTTTACAACTTGAAGAGACTTGAAAATAAGCGTATCGACAGGGTTTTCGTGCTGTTCGATTTTTTAAATTTAAAATTATTATTGATTATGGACAGATTTTGTAATTTTAAAATTTTTTTAATTCTATACAGGGTATTTTCTGAATATTATAAATTTCTAATAATTGTAGTATATAAAATATTGTTTTGTCCAATTTTATAATAGAAACTTGGTTGTGGCTGTGTGCAGGGGAATTTTGGGGAAAAAAGGGAAAATTTTTTTTTTTTGTGCAAATTTTTTAAAAAAATTCCCCAGCAGAGCGCTTTCGGTAAAACCATCATCAGTGCTATTTTACAAGCAAGGGGAAAGAACTTTTAAAAAAAAAATTGAAAAATTTTGTTGGAATATTTTAAGGGGGAAAATTTTAAAAAAAGGTTTTTTTATTTTTTTTTTAATTTTTTATATTTTTTTAAAAATTTTTTTGCGTGAAATTAAACATTAAATCTAGTATATCAATGTGAAAAGATGAATTTTTTATAAAAATTTTTAAAAAAAAAGCAAAGAAAATAAAAAATTTAAAAAATTTCTCGGTTAAGCAGCAGCCGCAGCAAAATTAGAAAAAAAACATTTAAAAGGGCTTCAATAAAATATCACATTATTACACAAATTTAAAATAAAAAAACAAACAACATTTTTTGTTACATTAAAATGTATGCATTGTTTAATGTTGTTTGACTTTTTTTTGGGGGAAAATGTGATATTTTTTGAAGCCCTCAAAATTTTTTCTAAATTTCTGCGTCGGCGAGTAATTTTTTAACTTTTTTTTTTTAAAAATACTAAATTCCCCTTGATATACTATATTTAAGTTTTTTCACGCAAAAAAATTTTTAAAAAAAAATTAAAAAATCACTAAAATACCCGAAAATTTCCCAAAATATTCCCTTTTTAACTTTCTTTTAAAGTTCATTTCTTTTGAGATAGCACTTTACCCAAAGCCTCTGCTAGGTTTTTTATAAAATTTTCCCCAAAAAAATTTTCATTTCTAATTTTTTAAATTTATCTTATTTAGTTATATAGTTGTATATAAAGATTTAGTGTTGTTAATTGCTTTTAATTCTGAAACTATGAATGTTAATCAACCTTTAACTAGTTATCCCCAAAAAAAAACTCAGTTAACGTTAAAAGAACAATAATGGTTAAAAATGTTTCCCAAAATTCGGGGCAAAACCCCGAACTAACCACTTTAGATGCAGAGATATGTCAACTTTAAAAAAATTAATTCCCGGGACGGGATTCAGAGTTTTAAAGGCAAAAAAACAATATTAGTAATTATTGGATATTTTTATATATATATATATATATATATATATATATATATATATATATATATATATATATATATATATATATATATATATATATATATATATATATATATATATATATATATATATATATATATATATATATAAAAAAAGCTGTTTTTGGGCCTCTTATAGTTTTTAAAAAAATAATAATAATAATTGAATTGTTTAATTCCATTTTCGCATATTCCTTTAAATTCTATCAATTGCCCCAAAAACATATTTAAAAACTCATACTATTTTAATATTAAAAAAATCACTTAAAAAGTAATGAAAAAACCTTAATTTTCAATAAAAAGTAGGTAAAACTTTTGCCCGAATTCAACTCGAAATTCTAAAAATGTTGACCTGTTACCAAGTTGTAATAGTTTTTTTTATGACATTTTTATAAATGCAACCCGCCCCACCCGAATGTTTGATAAAAAATACTCGAAGGAAATTAAATAGGGAACACGAAAGACCCGAAATAGTTTTTGGGATTCTACAAGCTGATGATCTCAGGGCTTTCGTCTTCCTTATATAGTGGATTTTTTTGATGAAGCAATGCGTGTGAAAATCGTATTTAATATTGAAATTGCAAGATCGGTGGTGAATTGGCAAGTCGGGTAACTTGGATTGTCTAGTTCGCTTTAAACTTTTTTTTGTTTATGTTAAGACTAAAATTTTATTATTTTTTTCATGTAGCAATATAAAATCGGGGAAAAGGGAAAAAAAAAGTAAAAAAATTTTTTTTTGGAAAAACGTTGAAAAATCGCCAAAAAACTCAAATTTGTGTTCTATGACCCCAAAAAAGGGCGTGTGCAAAATTAAAAAAAAATTACATTTTTTATTAATCCGAATAATCCAAAATAATATAGGCTTTTTCTAATTTAAAGGGTTGTGAAAATGTAAAAAAATTAACTTTTTCTTGTAAAAAAAAATTTTCATGTTTTGACAAAAAAATTTTTTCATTTATTTTCTAAAAAGCATACGCCACTGGAATTGACCCCTGACCCCAAAACCCCGGGGACTCTAAAAGCGAGCGATGCGTCATTGACAGAAATTTTGGGCTTGGTTTTTATAGATCGTTAAGGTCCTTTGGATCCCTTATTTCTGACAGATTTTATTTGAAACACCCCCTCCCAAACCTAACCGTTTTGAGATATTCGAATTTAATTTTTAATGAAAATTACGATTTCTTAACTATTACAAGATAATTTGAAAAATTTGGGGCCTTTTTTTATTATTTTTTTCTACAAGTAAAATAAGATGTTTTATGACCCCAATTTAAAAATTTTAATAAGTTAACTAAATGGTCGTAGTAGACGATGAAAAGTTAAAAAGTTAATAAAAATTTAAAAATTTATTGTTCTTTAAAGGACAATTAAAAAAAAATTTTGGCACCTGTTTTGCAGATGTGCCAAAAATATTTACGTTTCTTCAGCTATCCAACAAGGTATAAAAATCTAGGATATCATTTAAATTTTAAAAAAACACTTACGAGGAGGGTTTAAATTCCAAATCCCTGCCTATTGGCCTTTAAGGTACGGCGGTGCGTGGAGCGAGACATCTTACGATTAATGCATGT
>JAHBCN010008346.1:0-39266 GCA_019359885.1 Listronotus oregonensis
TCCCAAAAACTTATAAAAAAATAATGAAGCAAGAGGGGCGATTATAATGAAAAACGTTAGAGATCCCCCCAAAACATCGGTTAGAAAAGTGGAAGAACAGACAACAATTCCTAAGTCATCTGTGCATCGGTTTTTTAAAAAAACACCGTTTTTATCCATACAAACCACGTATTGTGGGGGGTTTCAGGGGAATGATTTCAATAGACGAATCACCTTTAGTCAATGGTTTTTTAAAAAAAATTTTTAAAACAGCCCCCCAAAATTTCTAATCAAGGTTCTCTGGACAAAAAAAAAACCCGGTTTACAAATTGTGGAATATTTAATAGGCACAATTATCTTTGGGGGGGATACAGAAAATCCACATAATTTAGAAGAAAGACGGCTACAAACAAGGTTTTTTTTTAATGTCTGGTGTGGCATCGGGGGTTTTTAAATTTTAAAATGTTTTTAATTTACGTCTCACAATTAGATAAAACATGTATTTTTCTGTTTTAGATAACCGTTCAATTGGACCATTTATTTTTGAAGAAATTTCGAATGGAGATAGGTATTTGCAACTCCTGTGGTTCCAGAAGACGGATGTCCAGGCACAGTCCCGGGGAGGTGAGGGGACGTCCTTAGAAAAAACCTTAATAAAACAAAATTTTTCTGATTTTTACCTATGGGACACGAAAAATAAGGTGTACGAGTTTTCCCCCCCAAAAAACTAGGCTGGAACTAGAACACAGGGGGGGGGGATGTGTTTGTTTCCATCGACCGAAACACGTTACGCCGAGAAACCCCAAAAAAGGTGTTGGAAAAATGCGAGAAATGGGGGAAAATGGAGGAGACATGTACTAGATTTTATTTTCTTGTTTACGGGATACATTTTTGTTTTACAGTTGTGTTTAATTATAATCAGTTTAAGGTAATATTAGGAATTTTTAAAATTTTTGCAAAAAGCATTTTTTTTTTTGTATAAGTTTTAAATTTCGCTCTTACAAAAGATCCATGGGGTAACAAGTTCATCACTAAAAATTTTAAAAAGTCGGGGGATTAGGAAAAAGAGCCCGGATGCATATCATTTTTTTTTTATGAAACGGGGCGGCCATTACGCAGTCTAGTCTAAGCCTACTATCAAATAAACAAAAATTATCTTTTTTAGAACTTAAGCTATCTAAAAAAACCCAGATTTGTGATACATCAATGAAAAGCTCTTAAAGAGCTTTTTTTAAAAAAGTAAAAATCCAATATGGCGTCTCTATAAAAAAACCAAAAAATTTGGGTAAATTTTTAAAAACAAAAAAAAGTTAGAAAGATATTTTTACTTAAATTGAATTTTAAAAAAGTTTTTTAAAAATGTAAAAATCAAAAAAACAGATTTAATTTTGAAATTAAATTGTCAAAAAAATTTTTTTCGTTTAACCAACACTATAGCTCTAATGGTTCCCGAGTTACCAAAAACATGTAGGCCCAATTTGGGAAAACACTGTATACCACTGCTTTGGGTTTTCATAAATTTTTTCTCTACAATTTTTAGAAAAAATTTTTTTTTACTATTTTAGATTCCTTATTAAAAAAAAACCCTTTTTTTGATCAAACACTCTTAACATTTTTAAAAAAAAAAATCTGTAGATAAAATAATAATTTTTAAAAAAAAAAAATAGGAAGGATATTTTTTTTATTTTTTTTAATCCGGATGCATGTAATAAAAAGTTCTTGTTGTGTACTCCCCAAAAAAATTCCCCAATTTTTTTACAAGGGGGGCCCCAAAAGGGTCAGGTCTCAGGGTATATAAATTTGAGTGGGTTTACCCCATTAACCTTATGTTTTTGGGAGATCGCCGAAACAAACTCAAAAAAAAACCCCCAAAACCCCCCCAAAAAATCTAAATATTTTTTAAAAGTTTATCATTTTAAAAAATTTATTTTCGATTATTGTTTAATTTACATTTTTTAATTTTTTGGGTTTTTTTTTTAAAAAAAGACGTTAATTTTTTTTTTTTAAATTTTTTAAACTTTTTTTTAAGATTCTTAAATTAGGTAATCGCCCGTTCGTGTTAGCAAAAAGCACAAAGAATATTTTGTAACAAATGAATCCGCCGCAACACCCACCACACCCACATTAACTTCGGGGGAACGTCGTCCAGACAAAATCTACTGTGTTATTGTGGAAACTACACACAATCGTAAAAGAATAAAACTCATTGAGTCATTTAAAAAAAAAATTTAAAAACCCAGCTAACGCAATTTGTTTTTATTTTTTTTAGTATCCAGATTATAACGCTAAACGAGAAAGCTGCAATTTTTTTCCAAAACAACCCCAGCCATACTTTAAAATTTTAAAATCAAAAAAGGGCTAGGCTAACTTAAAATAAATTATTAGCTTATTTGAAAATCAAACACTAAAATAGGACTATATAAATTTACACAAATTATTAAGGGAAGATCACGTAAAAATATTCCAGACAGTTATAACAGTGTATTCACTAATATCTCATCTACCTTTGGAAGTAAAGAAAGGTCCTTCTCGGATAGACTTAGCTGTAAGTAAGAAAAACATCATTATGGACTGAACAAATGTTTACTGAGGTAGAGTACATGTCTTCCTTTAAGGTGTCTATATAAAATTGGTGAGATGCAAATTTTGAATCATAACAAGGTCTCAGTGTGCCAGTTCTTAAAAAAATTAGCAATTACGGGGAAAAAAAGGGTTTTTTATATATTGCTGTTTGTTCCAAGTAAAAGTAACAATAATAAACATTTTGTCTCCTTTAAACAACTTACGGCAACAGTGATTTAAGATTTCCGGGGGTTCCCCCAAAACCCTTGAATAATGGAAAATCAATGGCCCAAATACTTTTTTATTTAATTTTTTAACTGCCCATTGAACAATATATTTTTCCCCAAAATGGGCCCCTTTTTTGCTTTTTGGGACCCCGGGGCCCCTCGACACTTATCAGTCAGTTTCCCCAAAACTTCTACATTGGCCCTAGATTTATTTAAAAAGGCCCATGATAAAAAAATATTGGGGTGTTAACGATATAGTAATAGTATTTCCCCATGTTTCATTTAGAGCCACTTTTGGGGAAAAACATTGGATATTAGTTTTAAAAGTAACTTATATTTACCGTTTTTAAATTTTGGCTTACTTTTGGGGAAAAACCCCTGAAAACCAAATGAAATAAAAATGTAAATATTTTGATTTTTATTAAAAAAAAAAATGATTACAAAAAAAAATATAAATATTGCCTTGAAAAAAGACAAACAAGGCACTTAAAACAAAAAAAGGGGGGATAAATTTTAAAAAAAGTCATAAAAAGTCTAACACAAAAATACGGGAAAAAAAGCAGAATTAACATAACAGCCAATAATAATACGAAATATAATAATAAAAAAGATTTTAAAAAAAAAAAAAATATCACCATAATATACTATTCATTTCCAAAACACCAAAAAAAAACAAAACTGCCAAAAAGGGTACAAATTTTTGATCACGTCTCACGTAATCCCTAATCATTCACAAAAATTACCAAGTTTGAAAAAGTTAGGTTAGGGGGGGACGCTTCACTTTTTATTTGGGCAAGGAAGTTTAAAGGTGTATGGAAGCCAAAGTGAAAAACAAAATTGTCCAGGCGTGGGGCAGCGGAATGGGGGGGTTCCCAGGGAATTTCCAATGAATAGTAGGCTTTCCCGGGGATTTCCAAAATTTTTTTGTTACTATCTATAAAATTGACATCATAAAAAAAAAATTTTCCCAACTTTCATTTTTTTTTTTTAAATTTTTTTTGCCCCAAAATTTGGGTTTTAAAAAGGATACTACTACAGAATATTTAAAATTTTTTTTAAATTAGATTTTATATCATCTGAAAAAAAATGGAAATAATAGATGGCGCCATTTTTACTGCCTTCATTTAAATGGTCGATTTTTTGAAGTTTTTTTTTTCCCCCAAAAAAATTTTAGTAAATAAATAAAAACATTTTTTTTTAAAAAAATAAAATTCAATCATTGT
Organism: Listronotus oregonensis; assembly: GCA_019359885.1. Lineage (NCBI taxonomy): Eukaryota > Metazoa > Arthropoda > Insecta > Coleoptera > Curculionidae > Listronotus > Listronotus oregonensis. Next base: position 3,992 of record JAHBCN010008346.1, read on the forward strand.
ATGATAGTATTATGTACTTATCACCAATTTTGTGATAAAAGAAGGGCAAGATAGTGTAAATGAGTTTAATCTAATCCTAAAAATTTGGTTGTTTTTTAAAAAAAGGAAAATTTTTATAACGTTTTTAGGCATATATTTTCACTAATAACAAACTTTCCCATGAGACAGAATAACGGGGGTTTAAAAAAATGTTTAGTAACCTTTGGACCTGAGATCCATTGAACAGTATCCAAAAAAGTGTGTACAGTATGTCGTTTTTAAAAAAAGTTGATAATGCAAGTTTAAAAAAACCCAAAAAAAATCTAATTTTTTTTTAAACAAATGGTATTGTTCGAAAGTTGCCTCCTCTGATTTTAAAAAAAATTTTTGTAGGGGGTTTGGGGAGGATTCAAATCGAAAACTTTTGGCTTCTTAAATTTTATCAAAAGGAAAAAACTAACCTCTTTTTTACTATTTCCCCTTTCAATTCTGATTTTTAAAGGGCAAGATTTTTTTTAAACACCTTTAAAACCTTTTTATTTTTTTTTATTTTACATTTTTTTTCCCTTAAATTGGAACTTTTAAGTTCAAAGGGCAGCCAATTTGTTTAAAAAAAAAAAAGTGTAAAAAAGGGTAAAATAAAATAAAAAAGTTTTAAAAGGTGTTTGGAAATATTGTGTGCCAATTTAATGTAAAAATCAAGAATTTTGTGCAAAAAAAAGGAGGAATAGTGTAAATAAGGGGTTTTTTTTTATTTTCAATTTTTTTTTATGAATATCTCGAAAACAAACATTGCCGATTTTTTTTAGATTTGTAATCAGCGCCCCAAAACCGTACCAAAAAATTTTTCTTTTTTCATTCAATTAGGGGCCCCTTTTATCTGCCCAGTAATCAAAATTTTGACCTTTAAAAGATTTACTAAATTAAAATGAAATAAAAGTCCCCAAATGTAAACCTTATTTTTTTTATAATAACCCAAAAAAATACACAAACATTGGGAAATCATCTAAAAGATAGTTAAGATTGCCTTACTTTTTCACTAATTTTTCCATAAAATTTTTTTTTTTCTATTATTCAAAATTTTATATATTATTATTTATTCGGTTACCTAACGTTACGTCTTATAAGAAGCACCAAATTTTAAAATTTTTAAAAAAAAATTACCTGTTAAAAAGAGGGGGATGTTATCTTTGGGGTTTGCAAGACAAAAAAACCCTAAACCTCCAGTCATTTTTTTTACGATATTATAAGTAAAAAAATAAACAAAAAATATAAATTTAATTAACACTAACACTAAAATAAGAAGGTTTTTATCAATCCAAAAACGGTATCCGGCTCTCATAAATTATAATGTTTGGTAACTCACAGATTTATCAGTGTGAAATAGGCAAATATTAAATTTTTTCGGGGAATTTTGTTATTGACAGAATCGGGGGGGCCCAAATCTGACAGTTATTTTTATGCTTGGGCATTTTTTTATCGAAAGGGCCAAGAATGGGGTTCCCCCCACCTTTTTAAAAAATTTTGGGTTTTCGGTGGTTAGGCAAAGAGTGTGTTTGTTTGTTGAGGCAAAGGGGGAAACATGATCTAACATAGCTGAGTAACGAATAAATGCAGGGGGCCAAGCTTAATTAATAACGTTGATTTGTAACTCAGTTAAATCAATAGCCAAAGGGGTATTATTTTCTAGCAGACTGGGATTTAAAAAACCAAGGGTAGTAAACCCTTTAAAAAGGAGTGCTGATTTTTTTTTTTTTGTCCGCAGATATAGGTTATGGGTTTTGGGCGTCACCCGTTTGCCCATTTTGCCCAGGGAAAGGGAGATTTATTTTATTAATTTTTTTTAAATATTCAACTTTTTTAAAAAAAAATTTTTGGGTATGTACTTACTATTAGAACTGTAATGACAATATTTTTAAAAAATTAAGACTTATATTACTTGTAAACAAAAAAAACAGGCAAAAAAAATTTCGTCAAAAACCGAATTGAATTTAAATTTTGGGTTTTTTTGGGCTTAAATGGGATCGAGCACCCCTTTTTAGGGGGTTTTTTTCCCTTTGGGCACAGTCAATTAAAAGACGCTGATATTAGTGGGCCATCACAGTAACTTTAGAAAATCGACAAACGCTGTTTATAGGGGTTTCAGCAACAAAGTTTATGAAGTTGTTAACCAAAGAACAATGCCTCCTTGCAGCAGCAGCTTATATTACTTGAAATAAAAAGGAGTAGAGAAACATGCATATTGGGTACGCTGATTTAATATCGAAACATATTACTTTCTTGTCAAGAAATAACATAAGAACTTCTTGAGACAAAATCTAGTCCTGCTTAATATTTTTTTATATTAATAAAAAAAGTGTAAAATCAGGATTTTTATGTTTCTTTTTACCTCCGCTTTATTTATCCCAAATCTCCCACAATTTAAATCATGCATCTTGTCTGGCATTTTGGCATTTGGATTATAGCCTTTTATTATTCCACAGACACTGAATTTAGCAACATTTTCATAAACAGCAACACAAAAGTTGCCATATGTTGCTTTGGTGGATACGTACCCTAACGCTCCATACATTGATTGGCGAAGCTATGGGTCTACATCTTAACGACAGCAAACAAAATAAAATAATAAAACACTAAGTTATGCGATTTAACGATTTAAAACTAATTTTTATTTTTACAACTCTTACAAAAGATATTATTTTTTCTACGTTTCCTAGTAGGCTCTTACTTTGGGCAGAATCGAGGGGCACTCCTGTTCATCCAAAGTACAATCATTTACAGCTCGGTATGTTAAACATATCTACAAATTAAATAAATTATAATATTTAGGAACTAAATTTTGGGTATATGGCTATGTTGCATAAAATACAGGGTTCCCCATAATAGACTACCCATTTTAATTGATCAATAAAATTGTTAAAACTTAATAAAACCAACCTTTTATTACACTTAATTACAATTCACTCTTTGGGATTAACTATAACATACGACTTATCCAACTTTTAAAAATTACGTCTTTTAAGTAAGTGCCATTAACTTCAATGTACTTTTCAAGATTTGACAAGAAATAATTCATGACACGATGAAGGAAAACCCGATCTAATCACCGGACCTCTTCAGGAATTCGGACTTTAAGATCTTGGATGTTTTCTGGACGAGTTGCAAAAACCTTTGACTTTAAATAGCCCCACAGAAAAAAGTCTGGTGCAGTTACGTCCGGGGACCTTAAAAGACAATTTAAATCCCCAAATAGTGAAATAAGTCGGCCATTAAACACTTCTCGCAGAACTCTTTTAAACTAAATAATTCATAAGAATTAAAACTAAACATTAAATTATGTATTCAAACCTAATAATGCTTTATAAGAAAAATGACCTTTTACGAAAATCAATTTCTTCTAGTTTTGGTGACAGGTTAATAATATGTTGATTTAAATCCCAAAGGTCATAGATAATAATATAAAAAAACGTACTGACTTATCTCATATAGCATTTGTTTTAATAACAAAATAGGTAGTCTATTATGGAGAACCCTGTATAATAAAAAATAAAAAAATAAAAAAAAGGTTTAAAGTTTATAGAAATTGTTGTAGCTTATCATCACTACGGTAGTTCAGAGATGATGTAAATTCAATAAAAATAATATATTTGTATAGTCTGCTCAAAGTATACCGTGTTAGCTCTTGCCTTCATTTATGGATTATACCTGCCGACAGCAATAAAACTGCGGATCGGTGGGTATTAAAGGACAGAACATTGGGGACAGACTTTAATAATATAAGGATTTATAATTTATTGTTTATTTAGGTAAGTATAATCTTAAAATTACATTAAAAAATTAAATATATGCAAAGTTTTAATAAACTTATAACTGCATTATCTATACATAATTACATTTTTAATCTAAATATCTAAATCTAATTCTGTTTCACTATCAGAGTCATCTTTGAGATTAATTACAATAGGATTTATCTTGTTTTGAATAGAAATGTAAGAGTCCTTAATTTTTATAATGTGCTGTAGTTAATTTTTCCAGCTCTCAACTGGTATGTTACTAATTACATTTTTTATCAAATTTATAACACTGGGACTTAAAGTAGGTGTAACATTTTCTGCCCTGATCTTTGATTTTTCTTGGTTCCACAAATGCTTTATGGGGTTAAACATACAGTGATACGGAGAAAGACGAAAGACAGTATGCCCAGCCTGTTCAGCCAAATTATCACATACATATTGTTTTTTTATTGCATATGAATTTAGGACTTCCAAAAGATGCGTTTTTTTGTAACTGAATTCAAAATAAATATTATTTTCTAACAAATATTCCTGGATTTCAGTTTTTGAACTTGATGAAGCTGGTGCTTTGTGTAGCAGACTGCTGTGGTAGCTTGCGTTATCAATGACAATAACACTGTTGTTTGGAATATTTTTTAAAAGATAATTTTGAAACCAGTTTTCAAAAAGTTCTGCACTTGTTTCCTCATGATAATCCAAGCCAAAATCCTTAATATTCTTTGCAGACAACAGCAAGCAGTTTGGGACAAATCCGTCTTCTGAACCAGCGTGTATTATGGTAATGCGTTTTCCTTTATTTGAAAGTGCTTTCGTCTGACAGTTTTGACTGGAATCAACCCATCCATCCTTTGGATACTGTGTCGTGTGTATGGAACCATGTTTCATCAAGGTAATTTATGGATCTGTTTTTTAACCTATATCTTTTAATTTCTTGAAGGTAATTAAATCTCCAAATGCGTAATCTGGGCGATTCCATTACTACTTGTATTTTGTCTATTTTGCGGTATTTAAATCCCATTTTACAAACAACTTTATGGAGGGTGACACGGCTAATATTTATATTGGTTTCGTCTTCGTCTAGCTTCTTTTTCAGTTTATCCAAGGTAGGAATAACTCCGCTTTCATAAAGACAATATATTTTCCTTCTTATTAGGTCCTGATCACTATTATCTGTACGGTGAAATTAAAAATCACTACGTTTTTTCTTTTGTTCAATTCTTCACTAATAATAATATGCCTTATCGATGATATTGGAGTTTTTGTAAGTAGACAGGTTTCTTTTAAAGCTTCTTGTTTAATTAGACCTCTAATGACAAATGATTTCGACGCGACATAGTTATATTCTCGTAAAACAACTTTTTCAAAACGCACAGTAAAACCGGTTATTCAACACTGCCACTAAAATATTAGCCAAAATATTTATATACCTAATGGTCAATACTCAAGAAATACCTGGCCCACCCCTGCCATTATGAAATAATGGATTTACCCAATAACAATAGGTAATAAAATCGTTAAAGGTTTGGTTCTCAAAAGCCATAATGATATATTGTGACAACTATACAATACACATGTAAAATACAGCTGTTATAAGACAAAATACATTTATAAAGATTTAAAGCAATAAAAAATATCTGAGTTCCGTATTCAAAAGAGATTATAAAGCGAAATAGAACGAACTTTTTGCACACTACTACGTAGATAGTCACTGAACAAAAAAATCTGAATAAATTTCATTCTTAATAAATTTACATAATTTATGCTTGTAAAATAATTGTCAGTTGCCTATCTCCGTGCAAATGCAGTGATACTTGAAAAGTTTTGAGAGGATGTTTACGAACTGAATATTTTTGCAACTTTGTTTTCGAGATATTCATCAGTAAGTTGAAAATCTCAGTTATACTAACGCTTGATTGTGCTACTATTATCCCTCATTTTTGCAACAGATAATTACATTAGATTTGATTCATAATTACACATTTTCACAAACATCTTTAAAAACTTGTTTTATATTTATTTACACCTTTTCCATTTAATTGCAACCTCCTTTTACACGCCGCAACGTGGCACAACCATTACGGAATTATTAGCAACTTGGCCGCCCGCTTGAAAGTGGCTTTCAATTGAATAAAAGGTAAGATAAATAAAAATACAAGGTTTAAAAAGTGTTTTAAATATTTGTGCCACAAAATTGTGTACAAAAGAAGGGAGATTTGTATAAGGTTAGTTGATTTTCAACGATAAAATATATTAAAACGGTTGCCAAAAATAGTTTTTAGACAATCAGCCCAAAACCCCTAAATTAAATCGGAGAGGGCCAGTTCCGTCAAAAAATTAGGAAGCCATAATTGACACCTTTAAAATACACGGTTCATATCCCGCCCGACGAAGAAAAACAATCAGCTGACTATAACATAGTGTTTGTACGTCAGTGGTCACTGCATAAAAGTTTTAATGATTTTCTTAACTAAATTTTACCTGGTGATAGCTTATATGCAACTGGATAAATAAATATGTCAGCTGGCTATCTCGGTGCAACTGATACTTGAAGCTATAGAGCAGAGTTAGGGGGCTCTATTGCCTATTTATATGCAATTAGTTGACTAATTACAGCAGTTAACGTAAAATGCATCATGTTATAGTCAGCTGATTTTTTTTCTTTCTTTAAGATATTGGGTTAGCTACAATTTAACAAGTTTTTAGTTATTTTAAAAATTTTGTTACTTTATTATCGCCTCATATTTATGAACAACAATAAAAATACCAGTTAGTTCTGAATTAAAATTGTTATTTTTATCACTGCGTTGTCATTATTAAAAAGGCTACCGCTGCCCCAACGGAACTGCAGCTGACGTTCACGAAGCTTTATAATACAACCCTCTGATGCATTCTAACCATTTTCGCTTGGGAGAAAATATTTGACCAAATTTTAAGCTGGCTCAGGGACTATAAGTTTGACAGTAAAAATAATTCCGTGACATATGTTGAAGTATACATATAGACTGGTAACTATGGTATATAGTAGCTCAATCAAACCACCAGGCCAGGTAGCAAAAGCGATTATCAGAGGTAGCATGCATGATTATCAAAGAAAGCATGCAGGATTATCACTAATTTATCACCCCATTAATATAGGAAAAATACACTACGAGTTCTATAATCACCAAAATGACATTATTTAAAAATAATTCTGCAATCTATAATAATAAATAATTCTGCTTAAATGAAATTTCTCAAACTAACCTCTCCACTTTCTGTGTCCATCCATGATAACGTGTGTTTCCTCCAATGTTCGTCGAAGGGTCTTTTCTTTTGATTCCTTATAGGCTTCGAATAATCATACTCATCAATTCTATGTGGATAATCATCTCTGGCATGGGCACCACGAGACTCTTTTCTGGCCTCCATGGCAGTTACACTCTGAAGAGCGTTTATGAAGAGATTTTTCAACTCGCAATATTCAACAAGGTTTGAGTTCCAAATCAAGCCATTATCGTGTACGTGTACATTGTCTAATTCTTTATACAATTCTTGTATTTTACATACACCTTCTTGAAGAATTTCTTGTGTTCGAAAAACACCTGCGTTTCTTTGCATAACTTTTTGAAGCATCACCCTAAAAATTACATACAACATGATCTTAAAAATCCTGATTTTTAACTCCTAAGGGGTACTCCGAGTTAATTTCGAATTTTGTCGAAAACCTCAGTTATTTAATTTATTATAATCCTAAAGATTTTATTTTATCTTGAGACAGTCTACAAATGCTTAAAGGCTAAGTCTACCGTAAGTGTCCTAAGTGAATTAAGGAGTAGTTTGTTGACATAAGACCTAAAGATTTAAAGATATGGAGGGGAAGTACAGATCACGAACGGGAGAAGTTTCCACAGCCCAGATACTCTAAGGATGAAGCATCGGTTAAAATAGGAAGTTTGGGACCATCCAGCTGGAATGTGAAGGATGCATGAAAACTGTCGTGGGGTGATATTTCACCATAGCATATAGTTTTATCTGGCCAAATATAAAGGTACTCAGAAAAATCCAAAGGTCCAAAGAATTTATGCCAAAACCAACATTTTTGCCTTGTTTTCTTGTTTATTGCTATTTTGCAACAAGCATTACGTTTTGTTGCAAAATAGAAATAAACAAAAAACAAGGTAAAAATGTAGTTTTTAGCATCAATTTTTTTGTACCTTTGGATTTCTCTGAGGAGTTGAGGATTTAGACTTTTCAATTAATTCTATCTTATAGAATATGTAGTTACAAAACTTTTTTCTTTATACAATTTTTTTCTAGGACCAATATTCACAAAGTTTTTAGCGATTTAGATCTAGCTAAATAACTTATCCAATCTAACAAGACATTATGTTGCAACCTGTTACTGAAGCTGCATTTTTTTCACTCCATTTGAAATTGTTTTGACCATTCAAATGCAGTTTTAAAAGAGGACGGTGGAAGATTTTACTTGCAAATTGCTCATATAGTAAAAAATGGCCTGAACTGCTGCTGGACCCACAAAACGTAAAACACATCCCTTTGAATACAAACGAAAAAACAAAGTAATTTCTTTAAACCTGTCTTTTACTTTTTTTGATAAATAATGATTCCAAAAAATAACTATTTTTTTCTTAAACTTTAAAAATTTAACAAATTGCTTGATTTGGGTGGTACCTTCTAAGTTTTAAGCTACAATATCATTTTTTTAATGTAAAAGAAGCTTTTAGCAACAATATGTAATAAGAACTAATACGTTTTAGCCCAAAAAAGTTAATTAAGAAAGAAAAGAGAAATTATTCTTGGGATCTTTACATAATCATTAATTGTACGATACGCAGGGCTACTTAATGTAATTTTAAAATAATAAAAAAAAACAATATCTACGAAATAATACCTAGGATCAGTCTTTAACAATGAAATATGTTTTGTTACCTTAATTGCCCAACAGTATATTTTCCTTTATTATAACGCATCCTATCAAATCTCTGCAGAGTATCTCCGCCCAAAGAATCATCCATCGTAACCTTTTCTCCAGGACAACTATTGCTTGTTATACATTCCGCTACAGCCTTTCCAAAAACTACAATTTCCAGCAGTGAGTTAGCACCTAGCCTGTTAGCTCCGTGCACTGAAACGGACGAACATTCTCCGCAGGCGTACAGCCCCTTGACAACCAGATCCTTTCCGGGACCAACTTGCGTAATTACCTGACATTTGTAGTTTGTAGGAATTCCGCCCATAGTGTAATGTACCGTTGGCACCGTTGGAATTGGTTCCCTCAGAATGTCCACGCCTGCGAACGTGTGTGCAGACTCTCTGATTCCTGGCAGCTGTTTAATAATAGTTTCTTTAGGTATGTGGTGTAGCTGCAGGTTTACATATTCTTTTTTGGGCCCGCAACCTCTGCCTTCCATTATTTCTATAGTACATGATCTTGATACGACATCTCTGGAAGCCAAATCTTTAGCTTTTGGAGCATATTTCTCCATGAATCTTTCTCCGTTTGAGTTCGTAAAGAACCCTCCCTCACCGCGTGCGCCTTCTGTTATAAGAATTCCTACACCATAGACGCCGGTTGGATGAAACTGTATAAATTCCAAATCTTGTAAGGGAAGGCCAGCCCTTGAGACCATAGCTGTGCCATCACCAGTGTTTGTGTGCGCAGCGGTACACGAAAAGTAAGCTCTTTCGTAACCACCTGTTGCTAAAATGGTATTTTTTGCCCAAAATTTGTGCATACATCCGTCTTCTAGGGACCTGTAATAAATGTGAGGTTTAATTATAGTCCAGTAAATGAAGGGACAAAGCTGTGAATAAATCTGTATAGTTTTCCCTCGTGGCGCAATTTTTAGGTCTTCGAGAATGCTTTAAAGCGAAAAAAAGTTTATCAACATTAACAGGTGGGAAAGGGCTAAAAATGACCCCTCAAGGCCCGAAAAATGGGTTTTTCGCTAATATCTGCCAAAATATGCAAATTGGAGAATTTTTGTTTACACAAAAAATGAAGAACGCCTTGCAATCTACAAAAATGATCGTCATAATTTTTTTCGAAAAATTGATAAGTTTCGAGATAACGGAACCCAAAAGTACCCTTATTTCAGCTTCCGCTCTACCGTAGAATGCCGCTTTCTTCATGGATTCACTTATAAGCGGGCAGACGAATTGTTCCATTACTCGGGCAATAATGTACATTTTTAAATTATTCAAAGTTCATCGAAATGGGAAAACCCGCATCTATCATTGCATATGAGTTTGGGTCCGTTCTGATTTCTCTAGAATATTAAAAAAAAAACAGTCAAAGTTTTTTTCACATTATTTTGAGAGTATCACATTCATTTATTGATATTTTTTTTAAAAATGGTTTGTTATTAACATTTCTTTTTTATAATGAGACCTTAGCAAGTGTTCAATGATCCCAGAAAATTTCCTTTACTATCTTTCTTGCGTTTTGATAAAAAATGGTTTTGCCCATCTGCATTTTTTAGTAAGAAACTACTACTACCACATCTATCCGGTGCGGAACGTTATGGATTTTTCGACGGCCGTTTTTGCGAAAAAAATGGTAAACACCATTTTTGTGGATTTCAAGGTGATCTCCATTTTTTTGTCTAAACAAAAATTCTCTAATTCGCATATTTTGGCAGATATTCGCGGGAAACTCATTTCTGGGACTTTGGGGGCGCATTTTCAATGGATTGCCACGTTGGAATCGTGATAAACTTTTTCTCGCTTGAAAGCATCCGCGAAGACCTAAGACTTGCGCCACAAATGAAAACTGTACAGGGTCTTTGATTATATTTACGTCGCTTCTGGAGCCTTTATTTTTGAAGATAGAAAAAAATGTTTTATATAAAAATTGTAGGCCTTTTTCCATGTTATCTTTTGAAAGTATCAGTAAAAATATATCGCATAAAAAAAATGGAAAAATTTAGCCAACTTCAACTTTTTTTAAAAGGAACACCCGTATATTATGAGCTACAACGAAAGATCTATTTTTGGATTTAAATATATACATTGATGATATTTGGGTGAACCGTTTTTGAGATATTTTAGCTTAAATAATAAATAAATTGAAAAAATCATACGGATATCAAGAAAGCCACGAAAACAAAAAATTGTTATGTTGTATAAATTTATAATTTAGTTATTTTTACATATCCTCCTTTGGGTTTTGGATCAATTTAAACAAATTTTCCGTCATTTTAATATTAACGAAGCGGAAAAAATTTGATAATTATTATTTAAATTAAATATTTATCTACTATTCTTTGTCTTAGAACTTAAGATCTAGAGGCCTATTATAATATACCCTATTTTTTAAACATCCCCACAAAAAAATATCTAGAGGATTTAGGTCCGGGGTGTTCGCTGGCCATCTTATAGTACCATGACTACGATCCAAAGATCATAACTTGTTAAGATATTTGTACAGGCATGTATTATGGGGTGAGCGCCGTCTTGTTGCCAAATGAGGCGGTTATATTGGCCAATGGGAAATCCTCCAAGAGATGTTAACTTCGTTTTGAAGAAGATTCGTATATCGCCCCCGTTTAAGTTTCCGCCTAAAAATATCGGACCAATTATTTTATTTAGATCCCACACCAAACACTCAGCGACCTACGGCCCTGAATCCAACCGGCTGAATTTGGTGAGGGTTTTCTTACCAATAATGTTTATTCTTGCGATTAAACATTCCTGCTGTATTGAAGGAAGACTCGTCGGTGAATAGAATTTTGTTTAAAAACTCTGGATCCTGCTGCATAAGCCTAGCTATTTCCAATGCGTATTAAGTCGGTCACGCATGTTTTGTTCGGAAAGATTCTGGAGGGCATAAATTTATAGGGATGGATTGTAAAATTTTAAAGTTGAATGAATTTTATAATCTGTTTTATTTAGTTCAGAAGCCGCATCCGTGATTGATCTTTCAGGATTTTCTAAAATTATTAATAGTAATTAGTGCTACTCCCATAGAAAAAGTATAATAATTACCTTGAAATAAAACGAGAATATCCAAATCTTGGTTTTCATTTTGTACTAGAGTCCTTTTCTTTCTTTTTAAGGTTTTTTTTTCACTAAACTTTCTTACTGTATATCTAATAGTGTCTTTAGATGGTACCCGTTGTTGTGGATATAATAAGTGATATTCCCTTTGCACTGTCCTCACATTATTATTGTTGCCATAAAAAAGCACAATAGCGATTTTTTTGTTCTTCTGAATAGCCCATGATAAAAAAACAATATAAATAATTCTTAATAGTTAAAATGATAAACTTCAATTTTACAATATGGAGAGTCATATTTATCAAACATAAACCAAAAGCAAGGGTTTTGTTTCCGGCTTTTTGATGCAAAGAAATTTTTTGCAATTTTTTAAATTTGCTTAAATATCTAAAAAAACGGTTCACCCAAATATCATCAATGTATATATATTTGAAATCAGAAAAAAAGATCTTTCGTTGCAGCGCATAATATACAGGGTGTTCCATTTAAAAAAGATGAAGTTGCCTATATTTTTCCATTTTTTATCGAGATATTTTTTCACTGATACTTTAAAAAAGATAATATGGAAAAAATCATACAATTTTTATATAAAACATTTTTTTCGATCTTTAAAAATAAAGGCTCCAGAGGCGACGTAAATATAATCAAAGACCCTGACAGGTTTGGGTACTTTCAGGTCTTCACTGACTGGACTAATAGCATACTTATAGAAGCTTAATTCTTTAGTTCATCGACTTCTTGGCTTAAAAAATTATACTTACTTATACTTATGTCGTTAATAAGCTCTTTCTCCTGTAATGTCGGGGTGGGTACGGGACTTTAGTAGTAGGAAATTAATAGATATTTACGTTATAAGTTCAGAAAATGAACTTTTACTGTATGAGTGAGATGTTTACGGACGAGGCGAGAAAGGAACCGAGTCTGGAATTTAAAAACGAATACTGTAAAGGTTTTTGGGACGAACAATGTATAATATTTTATTTAATACTTTACCGTCCAAATTTATGTTTTAAAATAATGACGTATTTTTAACCTGCTTCGTATATCTACAAAATAATTAATTGTTTGCTTTGGAAACGGACTATAAAATTTTTGTTTACTGGTAGAAACATAGTCAGTACTGACATAAAATTTAATTAATTTAGGTTAAGATTGCGTTGATATATCCAGGAAACGCAACTGTCCTGTTTTTATTTATATCAAGGTAAAAAGTAAAGTCAGTTAAAAATTAGTTTTATTTTACAATCATTTTTGCTAAAATTGACGAAATGGAGCAAGTTGGTGGAAATCTGATTCCTGATGAAATTTTGCAAAAATATAATAAGGCGACAGGGCAGCTAGTACAAAACAATCAGCGAAACGGTTTGAGAAAGAATTTTAGTCCTTTTTTCAATGGAAATGTAAGAATAAAATAGATTTCGTAAACGAAAACGTAATTGTGGCTTATCTTTAGGACCTTGTAAGTAAATATGCACGAATTTAAATTAAAATTTAGTAGTTGTCAGCTTTTGACTTATTAACTTTTACAGTATTGAATAACTTTTTTACCGGATTCAATACTGTAAAAGTTCATTTTCTGTACTACAGTCAAGTATCTAAAAGTGCGTTTTACAGTATAGTGTAAAATAAATAATTTTTTACTTTCTGCATTTTACTTAGTAAGCAGTTAAGTACGGAAAAGATATTCTCCGTAAAAATTTTAAGAACAAGATTTTTTCCACAAGTATTTAAATATTTATTTTTTAAAATGTTTTTTTAACTTTACAAAATATGTTACAATTTTATTTATTATTTATATTATTATAAAACGTAAAATTTACAACAATTTGCAGACTAACTGCCGATGATTACACATAGTTACAAAATTTTCCGAAGATTTTTTTAAATTTTTCCTGTAGACTTTGGTACAGTAATTTCAAATCTCCCGGCCGTTTTAATCTATCCGCTTTAGTTTTTAATACACAGCTTTTTTGTATTTTATGTGAGGGTAGGCACCAAGGAAGTTTAAAGGTTAAAGGAAGAACACAGCAATGGCCTATTTAATCAAAAAATGTCCAGCCCACTATAAAAATAACTTATTGAGGTATTCTTATGATGTTTCTTTAAAAGTGTTAGACAATGTTATGGTTTCAATAACACTAAAATCTTGGACTTCCATTGTCTTTATTTGTTAATTGATACACAACGTTTCGGTTAGTGATGTATCTCCAACCGTTTTCAAGTGATAACTAAAACTATTCTTAAAAGCTAAGACCTTATATACTATCCGTTGTTCACCGAAGCTTGACCGACATGTCACGGTTCAGCAACGGCAGCCAGATATTCGGAATGTCTACACTAGGTTTGCTAAATACATTTTAATTGTTTGAAATTATTACAGCTTCTTTAAATTTTCTTTTCTTCCAGTGGGTTTCTTTATGAATAATTTTTGCTTCCGACCATTGTATACGGTGTTGTTTTGACCATGCGTGTTCGGCAATCCCTGATTCCGACGTTTCAGCTCGTTCCGTATGTTTTTTGTGTTCTTTAACTCTAATTTCTAGTGGTCTTTTTGTTTCCCCGATGTATACTTCACCACATTCACAGAAACTGTAATAATTGCAAACAATCCAAATGTATTTAGCAAACCTAGTGTAGACATTCCTAATATCCGGCTGCCGTTGCTGAACCGCGACAAGTCGGTCAAGCTTCGGTGAACAACGGATAGTATATAAGGTCGTAGCTTTTAAGAATAGTTTTAGTTATCACATGAAAACGGTTGGAGATACATCACTAACCGAAACGTTGTATATCAATTAACAATGACAATGGAAGTCCAAGATTTTAGTGTTATTGTATTCTTATGATTTTGCGAAGTAACATTTTTTTTTAAATTTGTGTTAGTAATGGAAAATTTTCGGGGGTAATACCACGAGTGCTTAAAAATCACCGATAATTTTGCTAAGCTTGTTATTTATAATTCCACGAGTTCAGAGAACGAGTGGAATTTGTATAACAAGCTTGAATGAAAATTATCTGGTTAATTTTATACACTAGCGGTATTTAGGGAGAATATTTCTAGAATTGAGAAATATGGGAGTATTATACTATTAAAATGGTTTTTTGTCATACAATTTTAAATTTCATGCAACCTAATTAAAACTATAACTGAAATCCTTTTTTTAATTACTTTATCTATTTTGACGTTTCTAATTGACAATACAAACAAACAGGTTCGATTGTTCTGTGTTTGTAAGTAAGTGGAAATACCACGTTGCCTAGGTAACGTGAAATTTCCGGTGTTTTTTTTTATTTTTAACGTGTCTTATGGGAAAATTTATTCATGAGTGAAATATTCTTGGTAATATTGGGGCACCCAAGCTACAAAGACTTAGTTTAACATATGCTATCTTGTCTAAAGGATCTTGGTTGCAACATCAGCGTCAAGCCCCAATATTTAAACTCTCATTTGGACCATTTTTCTGAAAATCTCGGTGATGAACAAGAAGAAAGATTCCACCCAGAAATTTCTTTCATGAAGGAACGATATAAGGATAGATGGGTATGGGTAGGTAGGTTTAAAGAGAGTGGGTATAACACCCTTTCACCGCGACCGATCGGTCTATTGTGGCTCACACCTTTTTATATTTCTCCCACCAGGTCCAGACTCCTAATAAATCTGATGATCCTGTTGGGAGAGAGATCTTTTACCTCCCCCGGCAATAAGGTATCATTGCCGAGGATTGCGAATCTTAGTCGTGCCATTGCTGGACACGAACACAGTATGTGTTCTGCCGATTCATCCCTCTCCATGCACATGCGGCATTCGGCGACTTCCGCTAGGCCGATCTTGTGCATGTGGTATTTTAATCTGCAGTGTCCCGTGTACAGTCCCACTAGAGTTTTAAGGTGTACCCTTGATTGCTCCAGTAGTTTGACAGTACATTGTTGGTTCGGTGGGCTTATGAAGGCCTTCGAGTGTCTGAGACCAGGAAGTCCATGCCAGTACCGAAGATTTTCTCTTTGTGTCCAAGCTGATATAAACTGCTTGGCCGTTCCATAAGATATACCGATGACCGGTTCCGGCCCTGTGAATTTTGTCTCCGCCCCCCTTTTGGCAAGGAGGTCTGCGGATTCATTACCCTCTGGGCTGGTGTGTCCAGGTATCTACAGTAGTGTAACCTTATTGTTTTGACCCATTTTGGTCAGCGCACCCTTGCAATTCCAGACGGTTTTCGAATTGCACCGGCTGGATTCAAGAGCCTTAAGAGCTGCTTGACTATCTGAGAATATTATATTATAAGGATAGATGGGACTTGCATGGCAGATGGCAGATTACTGCTGGAGTTTGAAAAGAGCTCTTTTTGAAAAAAAATATTTTGGTGGTAAATTTTAAAGTGTTTTTCTACTTAAGTGCACATACGTCATATCTCGGAAACTAAAGCTGATAGATAAAAATGGTTTTTATTTTTAGAGTCAGGGCGCTTAATATCTTCCTCCAAAGGAGCTATTTATCCTTTTGGAATTCTTGTATTTATGTGTAATTTTTGGTGTTGCTGTAATAAACCAAGAAGGTTACTGCTACTGGTGGTGGAAAAGGTGCTGCATGGAATCGTTAACGGGAAATTCTCAGACGGTATTTTACGCAAGATTAGATTGAAAAAAATTAATCGTACAGGGTCTTTGATTATATTTACGTGGCTTCTGAGGCCTTTAGTTTTGACAGAAAAAATGTTTTATATAAAAATTGTAGGATTTCTTTAATATTATCCTTTGAAATTATGAGTGAAAAAATATCGCAATAAAAAAATGGAAAAATATAGGCAACTTCAACTTTTTTAAATGAAACACCCTGTATATTATGCGCTACAACGAAAGATCTTTTTTTCTGATTTCAAATATATATATATATATATATATATATATATATATATATATATATATATATATATATATATATATATATATATATATATATATATATATATATATATATATATATATATATATATATATATATATATATATTTGATATATTAGGATGAACCATTTTTGAGATATTTTAGGTTAAATTATTAATAAATTACAAAAAAGTTTCATATTAGTATTAAGAAAGCCATAAAACTAGCTATTTCCAATGCACACTTAGGTCGGTCCTGCATGTTTTGTTCAGGAAGATTCTGAACGGACATAAATTTATAAGGATAAAATTTGTCAAATTTTAAGGTTAAATAAATTTTATAATCTGTTTTATTAAGTTAAAATGCCGCATCCGAGATTGATATTTTAGGATTTTCTAAAATTATTAAAAGTAGTTAGTGCTAGTCCAATAGAAAAAGTATAATAATTATCGTGAAAAAACGGTGATATACAAAACTTTGTTTTTCTTTCGTGCTGCAATCCTTCTCATTATTTTAAAGCTTTTTTGTTCAATAAACTTTATTACTATGTATTTAACAGTATTCTATAGATGGTACCCGTTGTTAAGGATATAATAAGTAATATTCCCTTTGCACTGTCGTCACATTATTATTGTTACCATAAAAAAGACGCATAATAGTGATTTTTTGTTCTTCTGAATAATCCATCGACAAAAAAGCAATACAAACTACTTTTAATAGTTAAAATGATAAATTTTAACTTTTTACAATATCAATACGTCAAATTTATTAAAACAATTTTATTGTTTCATAGCTTTTTTGATATTAATATGTTTTTTTTAATTTATCTATATTTTAAGCTTAAATATCTTACAAATGGTTCATCCAAATATCATCAATGTATATATATTTGAAATCAGAAAAAAAGATCTTTTATTGTAGCGCATAATATACACGTGTTCCATTTAAAAAAGTTGAAGTTGCCAATATTTTTCCATTTTTTTATTGCGATATTTTTTTAATAATAAGTTCCAAATATAATATGGACAAAAAAACCTACAATTTTTATATAACACATTTTGTTCTGTCTTCAAAAATAAAGGCTCCAGAAGCCACGTAAATATAATCAAAGACCCTGTACAGGTAAAAAAAAGACCGCACACCATGGGGGAAAATGCTAAATGTTGATAATTATTCTCTAGAGTGATCATAAGATTTCGGAATGCCCATCAATCAAAACTCCAACGGAAAAATACAATATTCACCAAAAAAATTGATGAAATTTTACGGAGCATAATATTATTTAAGTACCTAAACTACTTTTAAAAATTACCATGCAATTACTCCTTTACACTCTTCGTCTACCATAAGCAAGTCCAAAACGTAAAACTCAACAAAAAACTCCACATTATGCTTGCAAGCCTGTCCATACACAGTGTGTAATATGTAATGCCCTGTACCATCTGCCGCGGCACAACATCTATGGGCTTGCCCTCCTTCTCCAAATTTCAGTGACTGACCGCCAAAAGCTCTCTGATATATGCGACCATCTTTCATTCTCGAAAAAGGCATTCCCCAGCTCTCCAATTCCTGGACACATGTTGGAGCTTCTTTGGTCATGTAATGAATTGCGTTTTGATCTCCCAGCCAATCTGATCCTAGAAACATATACAGTGTGACCAGTGAAGCCGCATCATATGTTTTTTTTTTAATTTATAGTTTAATTCGAAATTTAAGTTTGGGCGCATTTAGGCAACTGCACCAGTAGTTGGTGAATGACCATAAATCGTCTGTAGCGCTACAGCGCTTTAGTACAGCGGTTATCCTGCGATTTGTATTCAAGAAAAGTGCCATCAAAAGTGACATAAAAATATAGAAAATAGTATATCTATACTAATATTACAGAGAGAACAGATTTGATTGTTTGCAGAATCCTAGATCATCCCTGATGAACATAGGCTAGGAAAGAATTTCTGAACTTAGAAGCATGAAAATTAGTATTTAGGCTTTTGATTATAATTAAAAATGACGTGTTTCAATATTTTTTAGATAACCTCTGTTGAGGCGGTTAAAATAGGGATAAAAGGTTTATGTACAGAAAAATTGTCATTTTTGAGATTGTAAATATGGCAGTTGTGAATTAGACTTTTGATTACCTAGTAAAATAGGAGACTTTAGCTAAGACAAGATTTTAGGAAAGTTCCCTCCCCCTATGAGAGGGGTAAAAGTGTGTGTGGAACATCGTCATTGTTGGATTAAGAAATATGAAAATTGTTATGTAGGTTATTAACTACGATTAAAAATTATCTGTTTTAAAATTTTTGAAAAAACATCCCTTGGGAGTTTAAAATGGGAATGAAAATTTGTATCAAAAAATCGGTACATTTTAAAGTTGTTAATATAGAGTTGGTAATTAGCTTCTAAACCTTGTCATTTCAGGATTACGTCTCTATGGGGTGAAGGTTAAAAGGGGGATAAAAGATTGTATAGAAAAATTGTCATTTTTAAAGTTGTAAATATAGATGTTTTTGATTAGGCTTGTAATTACCCAGAAAAATAGAAAATGGTAGTACATTTGGAATTCAATTCCCTGAGGGGTTAAAAAGACAGATGAAAGTTGTATGAGAAATAAGTACATACTCATTTACCAATGCCATTTATATTATAAAAAATGATAACAAATGAAATACGATAAAATAATAATGTTCAATCGCAAGACGCGCGCTACGGCGCAAAGTGTGTGACGAAAGAAAGAACGCTGGGAGCGTGAAGAGATGTGACGTAACGGAAAGTTAAGTAGGCCAGATACCTGAAAGCAGACGTCGTTGACGACCGTATTAAATGTATGAAATTCTTCCGGAAGAACGGGGAAAACAGCCAAAATCGCGTAGTCCACGCGGTCGAAGCCGCAGGAGAAATGCTAGTATTTTTGAAATTGGAATGGAGAAAAATTTAAATTTAATTAATTTAAACCGTTTACGTAAAATTCGGTAACCAAAATGTCTATTTTAAGTAAGAATTTTATGTAGTATGTGTCCTAACTTAGTATATTTCATGTTTTTTAATCAATTTTGGTAATTTTTTATTTAATTTCATCTGATTTTTTGCATCCGGTTTTGGGTTGCTGATCGCGAATCTTAAGTCAGATTTTTTCGTCAAAGTTCTTTCTTGAAATATTCATAATTAAAAATTAAACTAACAGCATTCTCACAGTATTTCCCCTATTTTTTGCACAAAATTACAAATGTTACTAATTTGGTGCAAAAAGGAGAAAAAATACAGTGGTTAGTGAGTTTGATTTTTAAGTTTGATGATAAATATCTCAAGAACGAAACGTTACCGAAAAAAATTACTTCAAATTCGCGAACAAAAAACTCCCGGAAACAAAAAATCATCAAAATCGGCGAAGGTGTAATTAAGTTAAAAATTACCTAAATTTTAAAGAATCTATTTTGCATGTACAGATGCTTCCTATTGTTTTTTTTTTCATCTTGGGACAGTCCACGAAGGCTAAGGCCTAAGCACTAACGTACTGTGTGTCTCTAAAGTGTGGTAATAGAGCGTTAATTCACACGAGACTTAAATTTTTGGAGATTTAGGGGAAAAAAACTTCTGCCTGCCAGAGGAGAAATTATACTGGCCAAATCTTCGAAACAGAAGCCGTGAAAATACCTATAAAAGAGGAACAACTCCCCTAAAGCTCGTCGATGGGCAAGAAAACGAAACTTTTCTGTAAGTGTGGGATCATTAATAGGACGAACAGCTCTTCTCTGGATGAATTCAAGAATCTTAAGTGTTTTAGGAGACGCCATTCCCCAGATGTCAGAACAATATTCTAAAGAGGGTCTGATCTGAGAAACATAGAGTATACAGATTAGAAGGAGAGAAATACTTTGTGACAAGAAAAAGGAATCCAAGCTTTTTTAAACCTGCGCTTGTTTTCCAAATCAGAATTACAGGGTGGCTTAAGAAATTGAATATTTAAGTGGAGGGTATATATCATCAGCAAAACTAAGGATAGAATTGGTTAAGGAAGAGAGAAGATCGTTGATGTGAAGAAGAAACAGAGTTGGTCCCAGTACTGAACCCTAAGGCAATCCAGCAATAATTGAATAGGAAGCTGGAAGAATGGCCATCCACAATAACTGATATACGTCGATTAAAAAGGAAACTGGGGAGCCAAGAGCAAAGCTTAGGTGGAAGACAGTAGGAAGGAAGTTTTAGATATGTCAAGAGCAACGATCTGGGATTCACCAAGAAGCTTAAGAAACTTGTTCCAGTTGTGTGAGACAAAGGAAAGAAGATCAGCTGTGGATCTTCTGTGACGGAATACTTTAAGATTTGGAATTTAATGATTTTTTCCATTACTTTGCAGACAACAAAAAGAAGAGATATAGGTCTATAGTTTGAAAGGAGAGTGTTACATTCTTTTTCGGGGACAGGTTGCACACGAGCAGCTTTCCAGCTCTCCGAAAAAATGCCCGAGTCGTAAGGGATTCGAAAGAGGCGAGTTAAGTTGGGTGCAAGCTCAGGGGCACATTTTTTCAAGACGATTGCTGGTATGCCATCCAGCCCAGACGACTTTTTGGTATTAAGAGAAGAAAGGATACGCTTGATATGTTTGATTTTTAAAATAATATCGGACATTTTATGAGGAACGGGGGCAACGGTAGGAAGAAGAAGATTAACGGGAGGATCGAGAGTAGAATTTGCAGAAAATTGTTTGGCAAATAGTTCGGCTTCTCCTTTGGAGGAAAAAACAATTTCATCTTTAGAGATTAGGGGTGGAAAAGAATGTGTGCAAAAATTTTGACTAATGTTTTTGGCACAGGACCAGAAAGATTTACTGTCATTCGAGCAAGAGAGGACTTTATCTTTTATCCGATTGTTAAAACGGTCTTTGGCTTCTGAAATAGTTCCTATGCCGGACAGGAGCATTAAGCATACTAAATTTACGAGTAGTAATATTAAAGTGTTTATTGTTCATTTAAAATGTACACAAATGGAGAAAAGCAATAATCATACCGTTTGTGTTTAGTTCTATAATGGGATGACATCTTGCTAAATACGAGTATTTAGAGGTAAGCAAAACCAAAGACAATCAAATTTTATTGTTATCTGCTAGAAGCTGCGCAGCGTTGCCGTCTTGATTAAGAAGATAATAATAATAATTATTGTATTTTGTATTATAATTTAGCATTAAGTTTTTATGAAAACAAACAAGTGAAAATGCGCATTATATAATATGAAATAAAAATAAAGAGTTCTTTAAAATTACAGCATTATTTTAAACTTTCCATATATGCAATTAATTGGAAACATGATGAAATCCAAAAATTGATTTGTGTTCTTGTTCATATATTTGTAATATTTCCCATCAACTTTCCACGAACCAATTAGTCTCTGGCTACCTTAACTTTTTTTTAAATACATGCTACGTTATATAGATGTTCTATGAAAAGGTCTTAAAAACCCAATTCAATGATTAAATAAACAAGTGGAAGTCTATTCCAAAATTTTGGGTCTATCCTAGGAACGACGCTGTCTTTTTATCCGACTTCAAAAAAAAGAAGTTATCAATTCGACACGAAAGTATGTAATATTACTAGAACTGCATTATATTAACATATAATAACCTGAACCCGTGACAAAGAATTTCTGAGCAGCCTTGCGCCTTGCAAGCTTAAATATTACTTTCTTGCTTGCTATAATTAATTGGCTCGAATTTCCTGCTGGTATTCATATTGTTAGGACATTTTGTAAATAGTTTCCATAGTCTGGCTCTAAACCAAAGAAAATCATCCAAATATTAACAGAAAATAAATAAATTCTCGGAGGTGAAAAAACGACAAAGCAGGAATAACCGGTTTCGGCAGCGAAACCCGATTTTACGCGCCGCCAGAGGTCGTTTCCCGAGAAACCTATGTAGTTCACAAACCACAAGGTACACTGAACGATAGTGATGTAAGAATACGTATCCAAATTTTCGTTGAATCCGAATATTAAACGGATCCGTATATTCCGGAATCAGTCCGTAAATTCGAATACGTATTCGGTATCGAAACGGGAGCGGATGAATTCTTCCAACTGCCGGTTGATCGGCATCGACGCGGGCTCGAATATGCGATCGGATCCGTAATCGTTACGAGCTGTCTTATAAAGATTTTTCCATTTGTCCCTGGATGGCGCTGCCCTTAATTAAAGCACTTTGGGCATACGTAAAAAACTTATTTTTTTAAAATAAATACTTATTTTTTAATGCGAAAAATAAGCGCTAATAATTTCGTCACTCCCTCCGGAAACGTAAATGTTGCGCGAACTTTCTTTTATATGCTAGATAATAAAACAAAAAAATAGAATCAACTTTATCCGCGTTACTTTTAGTAAGACTTGACCTTCAAGCAAAAACAGTATTGTTTGCTTCGAGTTTAAGTAACCCATTTTAAAAATTCAAAAACTTATAAATTAAAAATGCAGGAAGGAAAAAAGGTTACCTCAGAAAGTTATATTTTTTACATTTGACTTGCAGAGCTGTTGTTTTATATTCTTTTGTTCCTATGTTGAAACGAATATTTGTTTCTATGTTGCCTTGCTATAACTATTAATAAAATAATAAAATTAAGTATACTGTTATATATTTTTAACCGTAACCTATTATTTACCTCATCGCCGTTTAGTTTATTTTATATATTTTTTTAACAGAACAAACATTTTGATAGGCATAGCGAAAATAGAGAAATTTTTTGTAACATAAAGCGGAATTTGAAGCAGCTGGAACCCTGTTGATTACTTGCAACTGTCTTTGAATTCGATCCTTTCCTCTATTCGCCCGGTAATCCAAGCTGTGCGCGACTCCGCCCTTATTTATTGCCTATGTTATAAGGACTTCTTATGGATACGTATTCACATTTGAACCGAATCTCTTTTTGATTCCGAATACGTATAATCCGAATATCAAAAGGATACGGAAATTTACATCACTACTGAACGAAGGTAAGACGAAAATCAAAAATTTTACTTTTAGTGGCTGAAGTAGTGAAATCATGCGCATAATATGTAGGTTTCTGGCTTAACTGCCACAATTACATTGTAATTTTTGTGATCCGACCCAAAGATGACCAGTTATTCAAGGGATGTTTTTTATAGTGTAGGTAAATTATAACAAGAAATACCTTTTACAGTATCATAAAAGTGCCACACCCAGTAATCATCTTCAAAGTTACTTAGAGCAGCATTTAAGCCTCCTTGGGCGGCACAAGTATGAGATCTTGTAGGAAACAATTTACTTATACATGCTGTTTTGAAACCATTCATGGTTAATCCTGTCGCAGCTCTGAGACCGGATCCACCTGCTCCTACTACAACGCAGTCATATTGGTGGTTTATTATGGGATATTTCTGGGAAATCTGCAAATAAAATGTTTAAGGGCAATGAATATTAAATTTAAAATAATACGCTTAATACAGCGCATTCTATAAATCTTATATTGGCATAAACACAATATAACCACATCACACACTTAAATGGTGGGTTTCCTCTTTGGAGCCAGATAGCATTTCTTCCCTTTTTATTTTATATACCCTGTATGTATTCCATATTTTTTGGCCTGATCACGAATATAGTGTTTTTTTTAGTTTTTGCGTAATGATGCTCGATTTTAACCTGACCTTAAACTGCATAAATTTTCCTAAAATTCCACCTTCTTAAAACTGGCTAAACTCAAAGTGGAAGATTTTTAATAAATCCTTTAATTTTATAGGCTTAATTTATTATCACGTTTCTTAAGTCATTATTTTTAAAAACAATCATCTCTAAAAAATTTTTTAGTATTCAGTTTGGCAGTAAGGACTTTTAGGAAGGTTTTGTCACTTACCCCCGTATACTAAATTGGAATAAAATCGGCATGTAAAAAATTACGATATTTTATCCGGTCAAAATACACATTTACCCTTGCATAAATTTTCAAGAAGCCAAAAAGTTACGTTAGGAATACCATTAAAATGAAATTGTGAAAAGTCCCCATTCATCCCATGTGTGCAAAAAATTTTATACATGGCTAAAGTTCGCGAAAGTGGGTTTTTTGGATTTTTTAGCGAAACGTTTAGTTTTATAATAAAAATTGCTTTTTCTTCTTGTTTTTTCTTCTTTTTCTCCTTCTTCCTAAGTTTATGTAAATTGTTCAAACGGCGATACATCCGTTTCGGCGTCGATGTAAGGATCTTCTTCTGTTGGAGATTCAAAATTTGAACACGACTGGTCTTGTGCCTAGTGCATGCTGGTAAACAAAATAAACCAACTTTTTACATCCGCATTTCAAATTACCCCTTTTTTGCAGTTGCAAAAAAAGAATTGAGAAGCTTCTCTGGTGCAGGTGGAAATAGTCTGTAAATTGGTTCCAATATATTATTAATTAGCTTCCCACCCCATTCTTCTGGGTTTAGTTAATTACCAAGCAACACATAAACCTGATAATATACCTGATTAAAATATTGAGCAGAAGCCGAGGTTGGAGGAAGACAAACTAATTGTACACGTTTTTTATTTCGAGTAAGTTTTGGAAAAGATAAGTAACGTAACTTATCTATGCAAGTATTTTTTTGGAGCTCCATATACTGTAAAGAAAACCTAATTCCGTGGGTAATTATAGTTTTTGGAGTAGAGTTGATATCTTTAAAAACTTGAGCAGATGTAACTAAGTTTTGTTTTTCCCATA
Organism: Listronotus oregonensis; assembly: GCA_019359885.1. NCBI lineage: Eukaryota > Metazoa > Arthropoda > Insecta > Coleoptera > Curculionidae > Listronotus > Listronotus oregonensis. The sequence goes on from JAHBCN010008346.1 coordinate 29,336, forward strand.
ATTTAAAAGCTGTTGTATTACCCCTCCGGAACATTGCAAAGGTTAAGTCACAGCCAGTCATTGCCAGTCATTGCATGTAAAAATAAAATGTGATTTTTACATTTAGAATAAGCCAATAAACTCAAATTTAAAAATATTTGCGATGGTTGTTGTGCCTTGCCTGGTTTTAAAAAAATGATTTTTTTCAATTGGAGTTCGAGCCGTAAGTAATACCAAGAGATCAACATCTTCACCAACAACAACATTTACATTAGTTGGATTAAATTGATTAATTGCAGTTTCTATGATAAGTACATCAGCATCATCGTCAGCTTGCTTGACTAAAATATGTTCAGTGGTATTTTTTTGGGACCTTAGAAAAAAGAGCTGCTAGACGGGCACTGTCACGTAGACAATTGAGCAGAATACACATGTTGCTCAAGACCACCTGGTCACATTCTTTTCAGTTCATATTTTTAAAATTATCATTTAATATTAGCCACGATCGACTAATAGTTTTACTTATACTATGCGTCCAATGATGTATATAGATAGGCAGCATAGTCACAGTATGGGAAATACAACTTTAGTAAATTTTAAAATCGCTTGTTTTTAGAAATCGTTAATTTTAGGAGAAAAAGTGTAATGAAAATTTTTGTAGACAATTGCACGATCTACATTTTTTTAAAGCTGTTTTTATCATTTAACTAACCCTTTCGCTAAAAAACCAAAAAAATCATTCTCGCAAGCTTTAACCTTGTATACAATTTTTTGACCACATAGGATCGATGGGGACTTTACACAATTTCATTATAATGGTATTCCTAACGTTTATGTAAGTTTCCGGTTTTTTGGGAATTTATGCAAGGGTACACCTATTTTTCTGGCTAACTTGACCGGATAAAAAACTGATTTTAGATTCATGATCAGCGCCCCAAAGAACCCCCGTATGCAAAAAATTATCAAAATCGGCGTCATGTCCGATAAGTAAAATTGTACCTAATATTTTTATTATTTACTTACATCTCCATCCCCTCTAATACATTGTGTACTTATTCTCTTTAGAGCATAGCCCCTCTGAAAGGTTCTTAAAGCTGATGTCACGGATTTACAAAAAAGTTTGCCTATTTTATTCATTACACAGAACTGTCAGATGTTGTCACTGTATAACTTTGTCAATAAATTACCTGTTTTAACGTATTGTTTAAGTAACGTTTTAACTAGCTAATTTTACAGACACTTAAAAATACCTTAAAGTCCACACTGCAGGTGACATATTTATTTTTTTTACTTATCAGTTTGTCTAAACTCTTTGCAGTGCATAATATAGAATATGCCAAGCATAATAGTTTCAACTTTGATGCTTTTTTTATTTCCACTTTTGCTTTAGACTTCCTAGTTTACGATAAAGGGCGTTTCGAAAAAAAAATGTTTATATCTGTTTCTGTACGTGTGTATAATAGTCTAGTCAAGACTCGAGTCAAGAAGTGTGTTTTCTGCTAAAAATCAAAGTCTATTAATCTAAAGGGGTTATGACATCGTCGAGAATGGGGATAGAAAAAGTCCAAGACGTGAAGGTGTGAAAGGGGGGGCTTTTTTGGCGGGCTGGGCGGGTAACTCTAAAAATTCCCAGCATTCTCAGCTGTGGACAGAGTCGTGCCACAAGTCGAAGTTTTTTTATGGGGTTATTTTTACGGTTGAAAATATTTGTGTACAGAGTTGATATTTTATTGGTTTTGACTGTTTTTACTATAACTTAAATAACGTCTTATTTTATAACTTTAAAGTAATAAAATAAGACGTTTTTAATTATGTTTATAATGTTGTATAAGAAACAAATTCTTTCTTCTTTCTTTTTTCAATTTGGGAAATTTTTAAAATTTCCCTTTTCCTGGTTTTTTTTATAATTTTCCCCCTCCATTGTCACTGCTAATTGCACGGGGGCCCTTTCTTTTTTCGGACGGTTTGCTTTTTTGCTACTTTTAAACCCGGTTCGGGAAATATTAGATGGAAATGCATCATGTATTCTATCAACGTTTTCAGTCCCTTGAACCAGTTTTTTTTTTTGATCATCCCATTTCTTCTTAAATTTTTTTCTTTTTGGTTTGTTTTGTTGGAAACTATTTCCACCTTTATTTTTGTTGTTATTTCTCTCCGACAGTATTCTATTTTTTTTTTTCCTCGTGACGCCATTTTTCTTATTCTTTAAACCCGCCTTTTGATTTTTTAAATATCATCATTAAATGTTGTACCGTTTTAGGACCCCCCAAAATTGCAGAAATATCAATCAATGGAAGATCATTTTGAGCATTTTCTCCATTATTTGGGAAGGAGCTGGTTATAATCTTTTGAATCTTTACGCGTCAATATTAAAATTATTGTCGAAAAAAAAGATGAAAAATTTTTACTCCTTGGAAATTTAGTTCCATATGAATTATCTCCACGTTTTGGAAAAGTGTATCTTTATCAGGAATCTCGAGATCTGAGTTGAGATCACATATTAATTTGTCAGTATCAAGGTCGGTGTTTTGAATAATACCTGATTGTTTTTTGTCATTTATATTAAGCATACCCGTAGTTACATCTGTATAAATAGCTCAGAATTATTCGCCAATTTGTTACTAGTTCTAAACTTGTTTTGATTTATTACTTCTAGTTTGATTATCTTTTGGGAGGTTGAAGAACATTGTGGTTCAAGAAAATTTAAATTTTCTGTTTAATTACGTCCACATTTTTACCGTAGGATGCTAAATTGTCTTTTATTTTATTAATAACTTTTTTGAAGATACAGTCACGTTTCGTTATATTTTAGATTGATTTCTTTACTCCTATTTAGCCCTCCCGCTTTATCAGCCAAAATTTGCTGAAACACGGCATGGGGTTTTAATGGAAATAGTCCGATTTTCAAGCCATTTTCCCGAATTTTAAACTTGGTTCAGAGAGTATCTGTTAAACGGGCTAAAAAAATTCCCTTTTGGTTATAGAGCATTAGATTTTCTGGTTTTTTTCCCAAATTTTATGGACATTTTTTTTCCACCTGATTTTATCGGTTAAATACGCTCAATACCGGCGAAGCATGTGTGTATTTGGGAGGTAGAGATATAGAAAAATTTTGGGGTCACACACGCAGTATTAGCAATGACCGAAAATGCCAGATCCCCGGCCCCTATATTTCGTATAATTTGAAATAAAATAAATAATATCTTCAATTTAATTTTTGGCCCCCAATACCCAAAAAAGGGCCGTAAATCTAAATTTAAAAACAAAAAACCTTTATAACAACTTTAAATTTTTTTATTTATAAGAATGAAAAGTGACATTTTAAACTTATCTCGGCCCCCCCGGCTGAGAACAAAACATAAATTTTTAGACCGGACGCGCCACTTAAAACTTTGCTTTTTTTTCTTCATTTGGCATATATTTACACGTTTAACCCTTCCCTATAACCTAATGTATATTAAAGCACCTAAAAAAAAAAAAAAAAATTTCAAGATACTTACTATATATTTTGGGTTTACAACACTGCAAAATTGCACTTTTTTCACACGTGTTGCCTGTAGCTTGAAGGTCGGGAAAATAAATGATTTTTCGCGCGCTTGTCATTTAAATGTCATATTAAGCCCGGCGTTTTTTATAGAAAGATGGGAACAATTTTATCATTCAGAGTACGTACCAGAATGTGTATTTAATATTTTTTTCCCCCTTTTTTGTACATTTATTAAGTTTGCAGTTATTACATTCTTTTTTTAAATTTTATTTAATTTTTTTATACTTTTTCTACCAATTACTTGGTATATTATGTTAAAATGACATGTTTTAAAATATAATTTATATTTTTTTGATTTGCCTTTTACAACTTTAAAAATTTAAATGATGTAAACCTACCTTGCACTGAAGAAGTTTTTTTGGGGGTTGTGTACTATGAAGTGGACTGGGAAAAACTTGTAAGTGTTAAACTTTCGAGTACCAAATAAGAACACAAGATCTAATTCTTTATCTTGGGAGGGCTGCCAACAAAATATAAATGAAATTTTTTGTGTTTGTATTAATAGGATTTAATTTTAAATGATGTGTATGTTTTAAAAAAATAAATGTAGTATACCACAAAATATTATTAAATAATACCACCAAGTACTGGGTTTTTTTTTCCATATCAAATGTAAAAATTCAGCTTTTATTTTTTTTAATTGTTGCAATTTAAATGTATTGTAGTGTTGTAGTTGTGAAACAAATAAAGTTTAGTTTTAGCAAAAAAACCTGATTCACATTTTTTTTCATAAAATAATTCATTTTATTGCCAAAGGGAAAATTTATTATTCTGCAATATCAAAATGTTTTATGGTCCGTAAGTTTAAAAAAATAACTAGTTTTTAAAAAATAACTTAATTGAGTTTTAAAATAAAATAAATTAGGATTAATAGACAAGTTTATATATTTATGGTAAAAAAAAACACCGAAATAAATTCCTAAAAAAGGTTAATTTTTCTATGGGTTGCAGTATCTGATTTGGAGTTGGGTATTTTTTAATCTTACAAAAATCTTCAAGATAGCCCATTTCTCCCATTTACAGAAAAGCTTCCTTTCTGTCTTTCTTCATAGGTATTTTCACGGCTTCTGCTTGTTGGCCAGGATAATTCCTTTTTTGGGAGCTCCCAACAGACCAACTTTTTTGCATCTTTAACAGTTCAGCTAAAAGGCCCCGAACTTCCCGCTTTCTTCGGTCCTTCATCCCTAGAGTGTCAAGACTATGGAACCTGCTACCTGCAGAATTTAAGTCTCTTTAAATATACCCCCCTTACCAACTTTAGCCACCCCCCGGGGCGTTCATATGGCCTCAGCCTTCGGGACTGTTCCAAGATAAAAAAAAATTAAAGTCCCCAAACTTGTCATAAAATTTTATAAACGTCGTAATATAGGTATTTTTAAAGAAATAAAAGGTGTTAATAATTCAATATCGTGTGCTTAAAAATAGAGTAAGTACTATAATTATAACAAATTAGCAATCATCAGTTTTTTTCTACATTTTATCTTTTCTATTTTTTAAATATTTAATGTAGTAGATAATTGAAAAGGTACCCCATCGTCGTGTTGTCGTTTTTAATTTTTAATTTCAATATTTTAATGAATTATTTTATATTTTTGAAAATAAATTTTGTTCGTCGGTATAAAAGAGTTTATGTTTACCTTAATTTACGCCACTGTCCGGCATAAAATCCAAATGGCCGAAATGGACCTTTCTTGAGTCACACAAGAGTTTTTCAATATGGCGGATGTCATAACCCCTTTAGATTATAAACTCTAAAAATAGTTAGAAGGCTTCGAAAAATATGAGCGATAGCTCCTTCGACGCGGAATGCAAATTTGAGAGAGGCGTTTTGAGGATTTTTTCTGCCAATAAAAATTGCAATTGTTTAAAAAAACGAAAAAAATAAAGCCATTTCGATTTTTGATGATAATTCAAAAAGCATAAGAGATAGCGGAAATTGCAAAAAAGATCTTTGAAGAGGAGGAAATTTCCAAAAAAAAAAAAAATCTCAGTCATTTATAATTTTAATTTAACGCTGAAAATGGGCCTCCGCGCGACCTTTTGGGTTGCTCGCTCGAAGTCGAAACCGGGTAAGGGTATTAAATATTAATGTTCAAGTGACCTATTGTCAAGCTTTGAAGTTTATAACGCAGTTGCGCGCGAGAGAGAGAGAGAGAAGAGAAAGAGAGATTTTAAATCTGTTGTTTGTTTGTTCATCTTAAAAGTTTTTTGTTGTTTTAACTGTATTTGAATTGATCTACCTTGGTTATTATTATTTCATGCATTTGTTAATTTTATTTTTAAACACCATCATAATAATTGCTAAGTTGTAAGTAGTATTATTATTATCCCATACGTATATAGATAATTAACAGAGATTGTTTTTAGTAATTCTGATGATGGAAATAAATATTTCAGAAAGCTTGAATAACTTAAAAGAGTATTTTTTTTGCTGCATCCCCAATAAATTTATTGGGGATGCAGCAAATGAAATAATATTTTTTAAGTTATAGCTGGAAATATTAATTTCCATCATCAGGGCTACTAAAAAACAATATCATTTGTTAATTATCTACATGTAAGGTATAATAATATTACTACTTACAACTTAGTTGAGGTTGAACATTATGATGGTGTTTAAAAATAAAATTAACAAATGAAACATGAAAATAATAATCACAGTAAATAAACCAAAGGCAGATCAATTCAAAATACAGTTAAAACTACAAAAAACTTTTAAGATGAACAGACAAACAATATATTTAAAATCCCTCTCTCTCTCTCTCTCTCTCTCTCTCTCTCTTCTCAATCTCTCGCGCGCAACTGCGTTATAAACTTCAAAGCTTGACAATAGGTCACTTGAACATTAATATTTAATCCCTTACCCGGTTTCGACTTCGAGCGAGCAACCCAAAATGTTGCGCGGAGGCCCATTTTCAGCGTTAAATTAAAATTATAATGATTGAGATTTGAGTATCTCAAGGTACGTATTTTGTCGAAGCATGTGAGTGGCTATTTTTAATATTAGGTTTTCTAACTGTATATGTATTGTTTGTACCATAATTGTATTGTATATTTATTCTTTGTTTTTTTTTTTTGTTTTTAGAATAGAACAAGAAAAATTTTTTGATAATGCCTCGAAAATGAAGGCGAAACGTCAAAACAAATAAAATCAAAATGTTATATTGTAATTTTATGTTAGAACCTATTCCCAAGAAAATTACCCAAATAAAGATATGTATATATATATATATATATATATATATATATATATATATATATATATATATATATATATATATATATATATATTTATATATATATATATATATATATATATATATATATATATATATTATATATATATTATTATATTTATATTAATATTTATAATTTAAATTAAAAATAAATTTTATTTAAAAAAAATAATAATAATAAATTTAAAAATAATTTGAAGAAATAAAAAAATGTATTATTTATTGTATTTTGTTTTATTTTAAATTTTTATCTGTTTAAAATAATAATTAATTTTAAATGTTTGTCTAAAAAACAAGTAGTCTAGTATGTTTTTTTAAATTATTTTAAATTTTTAATAAAATGACAAATATAAGTGGAAATTTTTAAATTGCTTTCCAAATTTATTTGTCAACCTATACCCAAGAAAAATGTATAAAAAAAAAATTTATAAAATGGTTGAAGAAAAGTAAGATATATAAAATATATATATATATATATATATATATATATATATATATATATATATATATATATATATATATACACGTTTGGCGAGTTGAATCTTACGGATTGAATTTTAATGTATTAGACACTAATAGATGAAATAGACAGAGAACGACTGCATCGGTAACCTCCCACCGATAGCGACGCCGATTCCCCGTACCGCTCGCAATGTGAATTTAATTTCGGCTCACTGCTGGCAGCTGGCACTGCTGGCAGTGATGTTTAGCAAGCGCTTGGAGCCATAGGTCAGCCTCGAATCAAGTATTGGGAAATTTTTCGCGCTCACGATAGATAAATGTATGTTGTTTTTAACGTGCCCATAATCGCAAGTTAAAAACAATACCATTTAATGATATTAATATTTTGTTCAACAGTGAAGACCAGTTTTTTTTATTACTGTATCCGTCTTCGTACCAAAGGTGGAAATAAATTGTAAACATGATCGGCTAACACGTACTTAGGTATGCGAGGAATTGCAAAATGAACTTTTACCGGACTGATAAGCGCAACGACGACACGATAACCGCCCAGGGTGGAGCAAAATTTGTTCTCGCTCTACTCCGTCTCCTTTTACACATTGCGCAAAAATCATATTCGAAATTTTTCAAGCGCCGAACGTGTATATATATATATATATATATATATATATATATATATATATATATATATATATATATATATATATATATATATATATATATATATATATATATATATATATATATATATATATATATATATATATATATTTATATAGATATAGATATTTTTAGAATAAACTTGAAAAAGCAAATATAATGTCGAAACGTTGAAATTATTCCAAATTTATTTTAACCTATACCCAAGAAAACTCTAAAATAAAAATAAAAATAAAAAAAATATATATATATATATATATATATATATATATATATACTATATATATATATATATATATATTTATATATATATATATATATATATTACATATCTCTAAAAATTAACACTTTTGTATATAGTAATTTTAGTAACATTTTATTTGTAAATAATTAAATATTGTCGTGTGTTATAAATTAATGTTTTTCGTTTATAAAGTTTTGGTGTTTGAACCCGTGCTCTTCATATTTTACCACTTTTTTATTTTTACTTTAGAGCAATATATCTTAAAAAAGCCCCAAAAATGAGGGCGAAACGTTGAAATATGTTGTTTTATTTTGCCAAATAACCTATATTTAAGAATAAGAGTAAAAAATATTATTAAATTATGGTTAAATAAAAAGAAGAATGTTTATATATATATATATATATATATATATATATATATATATATATATATATATATATATATATATATATATATATATATATATATATATATATATATATATATATATATATATATATATATATATATATATATATATATATATATATATATATATATATATATATATATATATAAATTCTAAAAAGGCTATTAGTCGTTAAATAAAAACGATAATTATTAAATAAAAAGCTATTAAAGCAAAAAGTTTTACGACCTGTTTCGGCGCAACTGTAGATAACTCCATAATTAAAATTGTAAAATTCTGTTGCTCGTAAATAATTTATTGTGACTTGCCCAAAGCTAAAGAACCAGTGGATATGCAGCTTTTAAGATTCCGTTAACGCTTTATACCAGTATTTAAACGGTTAAACCGTTCTTTACAAGCGCTTACCTACATCTGCTAAATAACAATAATATACCGAAATCAATATTAAATAAAATGTGTGAAATTAAATTTCTGTTTTCGTAATAACAAATTTTTAAAATTTAACAGTTATAAAACCAAGCCATACAAATATATCAATTAATATTTACTTGTCCAGTTATAACTTTATTCATTTTCTTAACTTAAACTTAATTTGGTAGGTGAAAAATTCCCCCAAATTGATGTGGCTTTTTGGGATCATTTGTCTTTAAGTACCTATATTACTCTCCCAAAATCTCAAAGTGCCTCCAAAAATATTATGTAGATTTGTTTAAAAAACCATTTTGCTAGAGTCTGGTTAACATTTAGACCTAACTTATTGATCAGGCTGTTTTATTTTTCAGTTCCTTAATTATCTAACTTAAAGATATAAAAATGTCAAAATGCATCAAAAATATTATTTTTACAAAGATATTTTCCTTTTAAAAAAACTCAAGGGTTGGTAGGGAGCCGCAACCCTTTAGCCAGAGCTTGATATATTTATTAAGGAGTCCTTCAAGGACAAATACAAAAATTTTCATACTGGCTCAAGAACCTACTTAAAATTGTTCACCAGCTCTCGGACTACTAGGAGCGGTAGCCCTTTATTTGCTATTTGTATTTCTCGTTCAAATTTAAAGTATTTGGTAACGTAGAACGGGGCTATTCTGGAAAGGGGGTAATTTGAGAATTTTCGAAAACGTTAAAAGCAGCAAACAGCCTGAGGTTTATTTGAATTCCCAAAGCCCGCCGCGCCGTTAGTAGAGATGCAAACGTGCGCCTAGTGAACGACGGGCGGAATTCGTTTTATTTCGGCGTGTGAGGTGGGGGAAAAACACGGGGGTATTTGCTGGAAGAAATGTAAGTAGTTTACTTTATCCTGTAAATCAAAACTGACTAAGTGTACGTTTTGGGGCTTAATCCGATTAATTATATGGGGTTTAAGGAAGGTGTTTTATAAGATAAACATTTTATT
>JAHBCN010008347.1:0-39088 GCA_019359885.1 Listronotus oregonensis
TCAATAGTTTTTTTCCGTAATGTTTCCCTTTTTGCCTCATCATTTCCATTTTCTTTTGGGTAGTATTCTTTCTGCACTAGACTTGTATGGTACAGCTGTAAAAGAACTAACCGTTGAAGTTCTTTCGTAGTTAAGCCGGAGTCTCATGCGTCCGATTTTAGACGCCCGATCTTCCAAAAGAAATTTTTGATTGGGTTCAAAACATTTTCCCATTTTTCATCCGAATATTTTAACATTTTATCAGACGTCTCGTTTTTTTTTTTCCATATTTTCTGTAGCTTTTTTGTTTTTTTTTCTGGCAATAACGATTTCATAAAACTAGTGGATTGCTCTTTTTCTTTTCGCCCCTTTCCATCCTTACTTATGATTCTCTTAAAGCTGGCCGTTATGAAAATTTTACTTGGAGAATACGTATAGACCTTTGGCAAAACTAATATCCGAGTCGATGCAGTATGGTAAACAATCTACACCATTTACACCAAGTCTGAAAAAATACGGAAAGTAAAAACTTTTCTTGAAAATAAAAAAAAAACCATTTTTCCCCCAACAATTTTACTGGCCCTTTTAAAAAAAATGACGAGCAAAGCTGCTCAAGAAGGGGGAAAAATATAACGATAATTCAATTGATCCCAAACACGAGAAGACGGTTCATCAATCTGGATATAAAACGATGGCGAGGAAGCTGATTTAAACAGAACTATGTATGAACATAACCTTGAAGAAATTACTTTGACGACGAGTTTAGAGTCGACCCTCAATTTAACCCCGTTCAAATGGATAGCATTGGGGAAAAAAATCCCGGGGGAAAATCTAGACCCTGTATGACCCCCCACCGAGGAATATGTGAAAGTATTTATAACTAATACGGAAAACGGTACAATGGGAACATATTTAAAAAAATGGTTTAACCACCGATCATCTAACTTTTGGGGATTCTCGGCAAAATTTAACGGACCGGATTTTTTATATTAAAGGAAAAAATTTTCGGAACCCCCACTCTATAAAAATTTTTATTTAAGACCAATCCGTTAAAAACAAATTGATTGCACTAGATGAGCAAGCATTCACAAAAATTATTTTGCTAAAGTACAGGCAAGGAGATATTTCAATGAAATCAGGTACGAGCAGGAATTATAGAATTATTCAGAAGCCTAGCAATGCACCTGAACCTGATGGGATATCCCAGCACTACTACTATATCAGCAGGAAAAGCAAACCTAGTTCCACTGCTTTGCAAACTCTTCCGTGCAAGCCTAGCTACGACCTATTTGCCCAATGCATGGAGGCTTGAGACTAAAATGGTCTTCATTCCAAGGCGGTTAAAGGACTGCTCCCAGGCAAAGGACTTGGACCGAATTACATTTTGTATCTTTTATGGTAAAGGAAGCAATGGAAAAACTGATCATGACAGGTATGTCAGGGAAAACTCTCTTACAAGAGGCCTCCACAAAAATAACATGCCTATGATCTCCACAAAATCATGCGAATCTGCTCTCATCATCACTGGTAGGCCAAGATTAGAACTCTTGCTGGGCTTAACAAATCTTGCTTGCTGCATTTCTTGACATTGAGAGGCTTTTGATCGAACCTCCTTCAACCTCAATAGCCGCGAGCTCTTGCCAGACATAATGTTTACGACACCATTTGTAGGTGGATAAACAACATATTATGGCAAAGACAGGCGCAAGCAACGTTATTCAGCAGAAACTCAATGGATTATCCAGTGGTCAAGAATGCCAAGACGGAGGGTTCTATCCACTACTGTAGGATATGGTTGTGAAACGAACTTCTGGTAAAAACTGAATAATAAACCAAACTATCACCCAGGGTATGCGGATGACATCACTATATACTTTATCGTGGGGAAGCATAAAAAAAACAGCCTCAGGCTTATGCAAGGCACTGAGAATTGTGGAGGATCAGTGCAACAAGAAGAACATAGTGTTAATCCTGTGAACTGCTAATGCCCTTCACTAGACAGAGAAGCTGGATGATTTAATATATTCTCACTTCTTCGGTACCACATGCCTCTGCTGTGTCCACAGGAGGTAAAGTATCTTAGATTAACTCTGCTTGTTCTAAGCTAACCTAGGTCCACCTTAGAATGTAGTTAATAAAGAGCAAAATGGCTCTAATGGCTACCAAAAGAGCTGTGGGAAAAATTGAGGGGATTTGGCCACATGGTGCACTGGTTGTACACTGCTGGTAAGACCCATGATAACCTATGGTTCAACCTATCTGGTGGCCAAAAAATAGAACAGGAAAAGCAGAATAGTTAGCTTCAAACTCCAGCGACTAGCCGTATCTCCGTATAACGAGGCTATTGAAAACACTCCAACTTGCAGCCATGAAAGCCTACTAAGCCTCCCCCCTCTTGGTATAATTATTAAGGCAGGAGGCGAGGATTAGAACATACAGGCTGAAATGTAACAACAGCTGGTGCTCTAGGCCTGCCCTAGGACACACCAGAATAACGAGCAGTATCCACAAACCAATATTTGAGATGAGCATTGAAATACAATGCCAAAACGGATAAATACACACAGACCATACAAAACCCAGCTTACCTGGGGCGGTAGTAGGCGATCTCCTGGTCTCGGAATTTGGTTTTGGTATGCAGTGATTAAGACTGACAATGAATGACGCAGGGTATGAGTATGACCCCAGGTTTAATGCTTATATGCTTCCTGAGGAAATTTGCCACCTACTATTTTCAGGCGGCAATATATGCCATTGAACTTTGTCTGAGAGAACTTGAGGAGGAGATGCTGGGGAGGGGACATTACTGTCTTTCTGATAGTCAAGCTGCCATAAAACCTTTGGCATCCCAGCAAGTCAGCTCAGGGTTGGTTTGGAACTGTCTGCAATGCCTCCTGAAACCTGGCTAATCACAGCAGAGTTACACTTCCTGGTGCCAGGACACAGAGGCTCTAGGGCAATGAAAATGCAGACTCCTGGCCAGAGCGAGACTCCATGTGCATGGGTCCTGAGCCTGTTTAGAATACCAAAAGCCTCGGTTCGTGGCTACATGACTCAGTGGATTCCAGAGCACGACATCAGTCATGCTGGGACACAGGCCAAGGCAATATCCACAAATAAATCAATATTTGGACTCACCATCAAGCATTGACAAGTGAATTACAAACTAAATGGAATCAGATTAGAATAGTGACAGGATTAATAACCGGACACTGCCCTAAGAAAACATATACACTATGAGGCATCTATAGAAGAACCCAAACTGCGAGACTATGTGACGAAGAGGAAGAGACAGCCTCTCACATCATATATGAGTGCCCTGCACTTACATACTGGAGGAACAAATCAAAAACCTCGCGGTGGACACTAATCACCAGGAGGCTGGTGACCAGAATACAGAGACATTAAAGAGGCTGCTACACCTGTCTAAAGATTATCAAACTAGCACCTAACTAAGAACAAATACACAAGGATACAACAAGCCCTGTAGAAGTACTGCAGTGTCGAGGCGTACAAAACATCAACGTATATTTATTTCATAAATCAAATCAATCAATCAAGATTGGGATAGAAACTGCATTTATTTGAGAAGATATGGAAATAAGTTACTAAAAAAAATCGTTCAAAAGTAAAAGACATTTTCCTATACCACTTTTCGAAAAAATCCTACTTTTATAATTTTAATGAAAATTTTTTTAATGTCAATAACTAATTCCAAATTACCACTCATTTTTGTATAGAAAGCGTTGATGGTGACAAGCTTTAACACTTCGCTTTTATAATTCATTGAGATATCTCACCTTCTTTAAAACCAAAAAATTTGATAAATTGATAATAAAATTTTAATTCATAATAAAATAAATTTAATTGCAAATAAAAAAAAAGTAGGCCGATTTTTTCAAAAATTGGTATTGGGAAACCCTATCTTTACTTTTGAACAACTTTTCAAAGTAACTTTTCTATATCTTCTCAAATAAATGCACTTTACTCTTGTACCTTTTTTATTTTTTTTTTTTTTTTTTTCGAACACGGGTATAAAATATGTTAAATGTTTTTATCCCAATCTTACTCTAAGTAGCAAAATTTTTTTATCAGGTGGCTTTTCGATAAAATCAAAATAAAATAGTTTTCCTCTTGAACACCTTTTTCGTGGACATCAATTATATATGTCTATTTTTACATAATGATTTTTTATAATGATTCTAATTAGTTAGTTGCATGATTAAAAAATGTTTCAAATTTGATTTTGAAATTAATAGGGGGTTTCTACTGTATTTTTATTTTGCACCTTGTTAATAAATGCTTTTTAAAATGTCTATAGGTTTCCCAAATATAGAGAACCGGGGCTTTATGTTTCTGTTGCTGTACCTGAGAAAATTACCAACAAAAACTATTAGGTATACACAAAAATTTGAAAGTTTATATGTATAAGATTTATTTTTACCAATTACTGTTTGGCAAATTTTTTTCTGATTTAGGATCCACACGAACTAATTAAACTAATAAACAACTAAAAGAACTGTTTGTTAAGTTATTTATTAAAAAAATTTTAAGTTTTTGTAGGGCTGGAAGATTCTTTTAGCTTTTAAAAGACAAAATAATTGCCTAATATAGCTGCTTCCAGACCTAATACGTTACTTAAACCTCTAAACATTTTACTGACTTTAAAGATTAGTAAGTACTTATAACTCAGTTTAATAATTTTTAAAGGTTACCGAAAAGTATTTTATTATTTTTATATAAACTGCCAACAAAAGATCTTAAATTAATTTTTAAAACCCCTTTTTAAAAAGCTGTAACTTTTTTTTTAATTAACTTTTGAATATCAAAAAAAAGTTTAAAACCCCGTTCTTTTTTTTTGCTGTGTTGCATTTAGTTTTTTGTAAGATTATCATGATGTGGGGGGACAATAGAGTGCGCAAAAAAAAAAATTCGAGTTTATTTCAGTGGTAATTTTTTTGTCGTTATAAATGGGGATTAAGGGGCATATTAATATCTCTGAAAGTTTATGCCAGTTTTTTAATTGAGGACTTTTGGTTTTATTTTAAAAGAAAGGAAACAATTTTTAAAAAAAATATAATAAAATGGGTTAGGGTTTTAACGAGTGTTCCCTATTCGGAAGGTCCCTTTCATGATTTTTTACGTCTAAGCACTTTTCCATAGGTTATAATTTTATGATTATACGGGCCAACAAATGCAAAAAAGTAGCTATTTAAAAAACCAAAATAGGGTAAAATTTTATGTGTTTTTTTTTTTTAAAAAAGGCCAAGTTAGGGTTGGTGAATATCTCGAAAGATTTCTACCGTTAATCAATTTCTGAATTCGTAACTATTCCAAAAATGCGTCCTTATTAAAAAAGCATTGGCTTTTTTAAAAAATCTTGAAAAATAAAATTGGTTTTAAATTTAAAATTTTAAAAAAAAACAAAAACAAAAATGGAAAAACCAAAAAAGGAAAGAACGGCCTGGTTTGCGCCAAATGTTTTACATTAAAAAATTTAGGATGTAACTCTTTTTAACATTTTGGGTCTAAAAACTTTCCCAACTTAAATTTTAATTATTTTCTAGTTTTGCATTTTTAAAGTAAAATTACCTCTACGAGGGAAAAAGTTTTATTTGACTTACAAGCTGTTTTTGAAGGACATTATTCCATCATTGCTATAGAAACGTAAAGTCAGTGTATTAAAAATTTTTTTGTTTTTGTAGAGTATTGACCCTTTTAAATGGCAACTAAGCTAAAATCAAAACTAAAATATTGGGGGGTAAGTTTTGGACACCAAATGTACTAAAAAAGTTTCAAGCTACTTTTAAACAAAAAAATTTGTTTCAAAAAAGGCCGTTCTGTACCTAATGTTGCAATTATGAAAGCATAATAAATTTAAAGCACTTTTTGATCATGATATCATGGTGTACAACCAAATACCCTAATTTATGTTTAAAAAAAAGTTTTTAAAAATTTAAAGCCCGTTGTTGGAATTTCTACCATTCAGACCCTAATGCCATAATAACGACGCATTTTTGCTAAATAAGTTTACAGGCATAAAAAAACAAATCGATTAACGTAAAATTGTTTCGAGATATTGACACAAACTTCAACTTGGCCATTTTAAAACAAAACACACACATATGGTCCTTTGGCGTTTAATAATTTACCCTAATTTGGGATTTCTAAATCAGCTACCGTTTTGGTATTTTTGGGCCCCCGTATACCCACAAAATTATAACCTATCGAATAGTGAGCGAAAAATGAGCTTTCCGAATATAAAACATTGAGATACGTCCATCCATTTTCCAATTATAGCTTTTTAAAATTGATTACAAAATTTAAAACGTTTAGGTTCGCAAAAGGGGGTCCTCAATTTAAAAAGTAGCATAAACAATAGAGATATTGATGGCCTTGGTAACACCCATATTATAACGACCAAAAAAATTACCACTGAAATGGACACACTCGATTTTTGTTTTTTAGCACTCTATTGATCACCCTGTACATCATGATAATATTCTCTTACAAAACCCCCTTTTTAATACAACAAAGTAGAAGAAAAGGGTTTTTTAAACTTCGTTTTAAATTTTTAAAAAAGTTAATTTTAAAAAGTTACAGCAGTTTGAAAATGGGTCAAAAAAAATTAAATGGTACGTCTTTTTGTTAAGCAGTTTATATCAACAAATACGAGTTGCAGCAACTTTCTTATGGGTAACTTTTTATATTTAAACAGAATTAGCAAAAATGACCTGTATTAAACTGTGACGAATTTTTATCAATCATTTTATTGTATTCATACTTTCTTTTAAATTACATGTATGTACGAAATCAAGAAAAAACTTAATATTGATTACATAAGAACGCTGAATTGCGACATCTAGGAGAGGGAGACAGGTAAAGTATAAAATAAAATAAAACTCCATATTCTTTAAAGCTCTAAGAAAATCTCCTTATATAAAATATAAAACAATGTATTTTTATTTATGTTTTCCCAGATTTACTTAACTTACCAAATGTTAAATGGTTGTATTTTTTATTTATACAAATGGTTTTAAGAAAAAACATTTACCATATTTAAATTGAGTATGTATTGAATCTTGAGTTTCTTTAAAAGATATTAAAAAAAAAAAAACAAAAAAAATATGTTAAAAAAAATTATTTTTTATTTTTAATTTTAAAATTTTTAAACAAAATTTTTTGGAACTTTTTTTGGGGAAAATAAATTCATTTTTAAAAGGTTTTTTTTTTAACCATTATTTTTTTTTTTTTTGCATGGGGCCCCCAAATTGGGTTTTTTCAATTGAAAAGTAGCCAGTCTCTTATTGATGGATCACATCAAGGCCCTACCAGTAAATGAACCCCGCTTTCACAAAGAAAAAAAATTAGTAAAAGAAAATTTCCCCAATTTCTTAATATTATAAAATGAAACTGTGCTACTACAGAGTGTAATTTTGGGAACAAACTGGGAAAACAAAAATTGAGTACAAACGGGTGGGCAGCGATGTTCAGTTTAGGGGGAAATATCCCTAGGTTGCAGCGCAAGGATCGCGGTTTTACAATCTGAGTTGCAGTATCTTTTAATTTATACAGGGGTAACCCAGAAAAGCTTGCATCCCTATTTGGATTCCTGGTTTTTTTAAAAAATTTGACCCGTCAATTTGATTTTTGGGATCTCTTCATCACTTAATACAAAGTTGTCCAAAAGAGTTATTGTATTTTAGATTTTTAAATGGAAACCTCCATTTTTTTGGATTCTCCAAAAACTTTATAACTTTTTATAATAAAGTTTATACCTATCTTCAACTTGTAAGCTATTTAATTATAATAAAATTTCAGAAAAGTGATAATAAAAGGTATATCGTAAAATATTAATCAATTAGTTTCCCTAGTAACAAGACTTTAAAATTAAAAACCCTTAAATTAAAAAAAAAAAAGCAACCTACAGTCATGCAATAAGGTAAAGTAAAATTAATTTTTTTATTAAGAGGTGGTAATAAATGCTGAAAGTGTTTCCTCCATGGAACAAATATTTTTCATATGTATTTCTCAAATTTTCAGCATGTATGAAATTATTTTTCTACGTTCAGCAGTAATCCGCTCCCGAAGATCTTAAATAGAATCTAACTTCGTACTAAAATCTTTACTTTTCAAATACCCCCCCAAAAAAGTAATCTAAGAACTTGAGTCGGATCTCGCGATCACTCAAAAGGGCCTCTCTGCCGATCCATTGATTCGGAATCGTTCCCAAAACTATCGTACTGAAGCCACGTAGTCGGTGGTCACCATCTTTTGGAAATAACTACCATTTTAATTAAAATTAACGCTATTTTCTATTATTTCGGTAATTCGTGGTTCTATTGTATTTTCTACATGTCCAAGTACGTCTTGCCCGTCAAGTTTCTAGGAATAAAGGAAGTCCTATAATATGATTTACGAAAATGCCGGCCCACACATTTATTTTTCCCGGAGATTTCGTTGTACCTCTCGAAACAGATGTGGATTTGAGTCACTCCAATATCGACAATTATTTTTATTTACAGCACCATGTAAGCACCATGTACCTCATCCGAGAAACAAATATTAAATAACATGATTGCATTGTTGATTAAAAGTTGGGGGACACAATCGTTTTCCCGAAAGCTCATGGACAAGTTTTATCTTATCGGTGAAATTAATTGTCTTTCAAAATTCTCTGTCCCCGTACCCTTAAACCCCTAAAGAAGTAGCCAGTCCACGAGTGCCTTGGTGTCGTAAAAGTGCTACGTGTTCCATCATTTTAAATAATTGGGCTTCATTTTTTCTGTTCGATTTTTTTAAGGTCCCGCGAATATTAGATGAAGATCCAGTTTCTCAAATTTTCCCCATTAATTAGCCACATACTCATCGTTAAATTTTTTCTGAATAAATGCTTTAAAAAAACCCGGGACAGTCCCTTTTGTAATGCCCCCATTTTAATAATAGAGTATTATTATTTTCCCCCTTTTTGAACTGAATAAAATTATTGTTTAATATTTATCAAAACTAGTAAGTTTACAATTGAAATCAAGACAAAGTTTTCCTATGACATATGATGACCCCTGATGCTATATGTTTTTTGATGGTATCCATGATTATTATTTTTAGCCATGCAATCGATTATTTTAAGAAATGAAGTTAAGTTGGTCAATTTTAAATAAACTTAAATAAATTTACAACGATTAAAGATAGGTATAAACTTTATTACAAAGTTACTAAAAACGTCATAGAGAATCCAAAATTTTTAAAAGTTGGCGTTTAAATTTTAAAAAATTTTAAATGTAATGCAATATCTATTTTTGGACCACCCTGTATTGTACGGCTATAGATAAAAATGCTCCCCAAAAGGAAATCAAAATTGACGTGTCGAGCTTTCCCAAAATATACCAGGAGTCACAAAAAAAGGTGCGACCTTTTCGTTGGCCACCCTGTATGTAGTCGAAAAAATCACCCAATTTTGCAAGTCGATACCCTGACAAAGGCTAACCCCCCCCAAAAATTATTCCTGCTACGCTTTGGATCACATATATCAAAAAGTTATAATAAGAATAAAAGACAATAGAAAATTAATTTAAACGCCAATTTGGCGCATTACACTAACACTTAGAAGAAAAATAACTGCATTTCAAATTAAAACAAATCAGTTAGGGAAGGTATCAGTCTGTCAGAACCTTTTCGCCAAAAGAGCCTTTCTACAGGTGTAATAATTTATTCTGAATGTCATAAACCGCAAATTAGTCTTTTTATTTTGTTTAATAGAAGTATTTATTAGATTCTAAATAGTTCATAATAATTAAATCTTGTTTTTTAATGCTGATTCATTAAATAATTGTTGAACAAAGTTTAAATTAAGCTATTTACAGGGGGAAAAAAGAATGTGTTTCAAATTTAAAAGCCATTTGTTTCTTTTAGCCTAACCTATAAATATTTTTTTTAAATTTAAAAAGTTGTGTTTCAAATAAATAAAAACAATAAGAAACTAAATATTGTTTTTATTCCCCAAAATAAAATAAATCTCAATAAATAAACAAAATAAAAAATTTTGGAAAGATAAATGTCAGCTTTTTTAAAACCTTGGAACCTTTTTACACATACAAAATTCTAGTAAAATTATGGCGAAAATTTTCCGGGTAATACCACAAGTGCTTAAAAAAATTTGATAACTCATGAAAGCTTCTTATTTATAATTCCACGAGTTCGAAAAAAGAGTGGATTTGTCAACAAGCGATAAAATTGTCTGGTTACTTTTTATGCACGAACGTTTTGGGAGAATATTCCTAGAATGGAGAAATATGGGAGTATTATACTATAAAAAAAGTTTTTGTCATACAATTTTCAATTTTATGCAACATAATTAAAACTATAACTGAAATAGTTTTTTAATTACTTTATCTATTCTTCATCGTGTATGACCAAATGGACATATTTTGGCTTCGGTTTACGACGTTTCTAATTGACAATACAAACAAACAGGTTCAAAGATTCTGTGTTTATGAAGTGATGGAAATACCACTTTATCTAGGCAACATAAGAATTTCCGCTAATTTTTTTTTATTTTTAACGTTTCTTATGGGAAGATTTATACATGAGTGAAATATTCACTTATAATATCCCGGTGCTTTAAAATTTTTTCCCGGGAAAATTTTTTTGAGGTCACGAATATTTTGAAAATTTTAAAATATTGGGACCGAAGGGAAAGAATCCAATTTCGAAAATGTTGGATATTTTTATTACAAATGACAAAAAGTCAAACTAACATAGTGACCATGAATGACAAACAATTGAGTGTAAAAGGCAAACGGCATTTTTATTAATACGGCACTACTGTCAGTGGTTATTACTTGTCATCGTGTTCGTAATAAATGAAAATTTTGGGATTTATTCATAAAAAAAATTTTTTTTTTAAAATGTCCCGTTTTAAAAGGGAAAAGTCAAGACATTATTGGGGAAGAATTTCCAACATTTAAATTTCCTTTTATAATACGAAAAAATCAAAACCCGGAGTTTTTGGGAAACATTTTTTGGGAATTTTGCAAAAAAAAATTCCTAAAATAGGATGATGAAAAAAATTTTCCCGAACAGCTAGCCCATGTCTTAGAAGATTACGCCTTTAATATGAAGAAAAAAAAATCCCGACGATTATAAAGAAAGTGTTGTAAAAGTTATGTTTTAATTCCAAGAAGCAATAAAAAGAAATTTTTTTTAAAAAATTTTAAATAGAAAGTTTGACCCGTTTTCTGTTTGGGGGAGTTTGTGGCACCCGGGAGCAGCACGGGATGCCAAAAGACGACAACTTCAAAAATTTTAAAAAAGGGAAATTAAGTGTTTGGCATTGAGCAGTGAAGAATATGAGAAAATTTTTCAAATAGGGGATGAGGATTGTCCTGATGGTTTTTCAACGAAAGTTTTTTTTGTTGCATCGCACGAATTAGCCTGGAGAGGTAGGGAAGGATGTTCAGCTTGTTTTAAATTTTTTTTAGATAAAAAATGACAATATGGGCAATTAAAAGGGACGAATAAAAATACAATCCATTTTTTCCAAAAGACGCCCCAAAGGGGGTTCGAGAAAATTGGTGATAGTAAGTGGCTCATTACAAATACTGCAAAACCCAAACATTTGCCCCGTTCGGTTATTAAAAAAATTAATCGAAGAAAGAGGTAAATTCAAAAAAATTTTAAGTTGAACCCCAAAAAACTTTAATAAGCCAAATTAAAAAAATTTGGAAAAAAAATTCCCCAAGGGAAAAAAATAAAATTTCTATTTGGGTTTAAGTTCAAATTTCACATTGGTTTTGGGACATTAAAAAAATTAAATTTAAAAATCATTCGGGAAGAGCTCCCGCAGTTTTAAATTTAGCAAAAAAAGGGAGTTGGGGGAACCCAAAAACTGTTTAAAAAGATTACAGGACATAGCAATAGTCAATCCTTTAAAACCCCTTATTGGTTTGATAGTACACACCATCAGAATATATTTTGAAACGATGAGGAGCAGACCAAGTAGCTTTTTTTTAAAAAAAAAATTTAATAAAAGAATGTTTATAATAATTGTACGTTTAACATTACTAAAAATTTAAGAAGCTAAAATAATTAGATTACATATTAGAAAATTAAAGTAGTACAAAAGGTATAATATCTAAATAGTGAAATATAAAAAATATATTTAAAAAAAATTTTTTTTTTTAAATTTTTTTTTTTTTTTTTTTAAAAATTTTTTTTAAAAATTTTTTTTTAAAAAAAAATTTTTTTTAAAAAAAAAAAAAAAATTTTTTTTTAAAAAAAAAAATTTTTTTAAAAAAAACCCCCGAAATTTTTTTTTTTTTTAAAAATTTTTTTCAAAAAAAAATTTTAAAAAAAAAAAGGAAAAAAAATTTTTTTTTTCCCCCTTTTTAAAAATTAAAAAAAATTTAAAATTTTTTAAAAAAATTAAAAAAAATTTAAAAAATTTAAAATTTTTTTTTAATTTTTTTTTCCCCCAAAAAAAAAGGGGGTTTTTTTTTTAAAAAAAAACCCCCCCCCCGGGGGAAAAATTTTTTTTTAAAAAAATTTAAAAAATAACCCTTTTTTTAAATTAAATTTTTTTTTTTTAAAAAAAATTTTTTTTTTTTTTTTTTCCAAATTTAAAATTTAAATTTTAAATTTTTTTTTTCTTTTTTGGAAAAAAATTTTTTTTTTTTTTTTAATTTTTTAAAAAATTTTTTTTTAATTTTTAATTTTAAACCAAAAATTTTTTTTTTAAAAAAATTTTTTAAAAAAAATTTTTTTTTTAAAAAAAAAAAAGATTTTTTTAAAAAAAATATTTAAAAAAAAAAATTTTAAAAAAAAAAACCAAAAAAAAAAAGGAAAAATTTTTAAAAAAAAACCCTTTTTTTTTCCAAAAAAAAAATTTTTTTTAAAATTTCAAAAGGAAAAAAATTTTTTTTAAAAAAAGGGTTTAAAAAAAAAAAAAATATTTTTGGGGGCTTACAAAAAAATAAAAAAAAAATTTTAAAAAAAAAAATTTTTTTTAAAAAAAACCCCAAAAAAAAAAAATTTTTTCCCCAAAATTTAAAATTTTTTTTTTTTTTTTAAAAAAAATTTTTACTTTTTTTTAAAAATTTTTTTTTTTAATTTAAAAAAATTTAAAAATTTTTTGTTTAAAAAAAAAAAACCCTTTTTTTTTTTTTTAAAAAAAAATTTTTTTTTTTTTTTTTATTTTTAAAAATTTTTAAAAAAATTTTTTTTAATTTGGAAAAAAATTTTTTTTTAAAAAAAATTTTAAAAAAAAAAATTTTTTTTTAAAAAATTTTTAAAAAAAAAAAAAAAAAATTTTTTTTAAATTTTTTTTAAATTTAATTTTTTAAAAATTTTTTTAAATTTTTTTTTTTTAAAATTTTTTTTTTTAAAAAAAAAACCCCTTTTAAAATTTTTTTTTTTAAAAAAAAATTTTAATTTTTTTTTTTTTTTTTTTTAAAAAATTTTTTTTTTTAAAAAAAAAAAATTTTTTTTTAAAAAAAATTTCCAAATTTTTTCGTTGGGGAAAAAAAAAAAAATTTTTTTTAAATTTTTTTTTTACCAAAATTTTGGAAAAATTTTTAAATTTTTTTAAAAAAAATTTTTTTTTTTTTTTTTTTTAAAAATTAACCTTTTTTTAAAAAAAAAATTAAAATTTTTTTAAAATTAAAAAATTTTAAAAAAAAAAAAAATTTTTTTTTTGGGGTTTTTTTTTTTTTAAAATTTAAAAAAATTAATTTTTCCCCAAAAAAATTTTTTTTTTTTTAAAAAAAAAAAATTTTTAAAAAAAAGGGAAAATTAAAAATTTTTAAAATTTTTTTTTTTAAAAAATTTTTTTTTTTTTTAAAAAAATTTTTCCCTTTTGGGAATTTTTTTTTTAAATTTTTTAAACCCCCTTAAAAAAAAATTTTTTTTTTTTTTTTTTTAAAAAAATTTAAAAAAAAAAAATTTTTTTTTTTTTTTAAAAAAAAAAACCCCAAAAATTTTTTTTTTAAAAAAATTTTAAATTTGGGGAAAAACTTTTTAAATTTTTTTAAAAAAAATTTTTTTTTGGTTTTTATTCGTAATTAAAAATAATAATACTCACCACAAGAATAGTAATAATATCCATTGTAAGAACACAAATTATGATGCTTTAAAACAGTACTTTTTTATTTTGCTTAAAGCATAATATTTCTTGGTTGCACACATTCTGTTTTCATAGCTCTTTGGAATACTTGCACTACGGTTGTCTTAAATGTATAACATCGGCATATTTTTTCGATTTAAAAACAAATAAAAATATTGCGGCCGGGCCGGTAAGCACAATGTACAACTGACTTTACTTCATGCACAAGGCTTTTGGATAGCTTTGGTGCCAATTGTTTTTTAAATTTTTAAATGGAAGAAAAGTTATTGAAAAATGATTTTTTTAAAATTTGTAGACTAAAACTTTTAAAACATTTAAAAAGATTCCAGTTGTCAAAGTTTTCAGAAATAACTGATTTTAAAGTTCGTAACTTTGATATCGTTTGGACAAAAATCTGTCAAGTTTTGACACATATGTCATATAAACTTTTCGACTTGTTTTGAGTTCCACTATCGCTCATTAATCGTGAGCATACTTTAATCACCCTTTAGGCAGAAAACATAATGATTTGTTTTAAATTTATTATACTACTTTTATATAGGTAATAATTTTATTAACTTTTTTTAATAACTTATATCAAAGGAAATGCGTAAACACTAAATTTTCTATCATTAAATAAAATATAGAAATAAAGGCAAATAAATAGATTATTATTTGAGATATTTTTATTAAAGTCCATTTAAAGCCAATTTTTTAATTTGTTAAGTCGTTATAATGTGTCAAACTCCTTGTTTGAGCCTGCATCCACATGGGTACGTGATCACGAATCCGTTGTAACCACGTGACTACTACCAACCAATCAGAGTGCTGGATGGTTTTACGTACATCCGTGAGGGTCATCACGGAGAGAAGTTGGTTAATTTCAACTTCGTACGTGTTTTCTATCCATTTTGCCATCTTGTGTTTACATATTTGAATTAATTTTGGCGGTTTTGTTTTTGGCGTTTGGAATTTTCTTAGTTTGGGCACAAGAATAGAGAACAATTTTATTCTTGTGGTTTGGGTTAGTGTTTTACGATGTCAGCTGAACAAACGCAGTTCAAATGTGGATATTGTGGCTTTCTTATAAATAGCTACTGCGAACATTATCTGGACCACGAGTGCTTTCGCCGTTTAATTTCGCAAAACCAAGGTAGTACACTGGATCTGTGTGCCAATGAAGAAAACATTTTGACTTTAGGTGAGCAGCAGACAAGCTTATTTTTATTAATAATATGATTAGTTTTTTTTTCTGTATTATTATGCAAGCATTTATGATATTAATAATAGGTACTTTATTTCAACACCACATTAGGCCCATTTACATTAGATTGGCAACTTGTGCTTATTTCTGCACCTTCAAATTATGTGATCCCTAGTTTAGGCTCCGTATAGTTCTAGATTCTAATATAAATGGGTCTACTATGGTTTTGAAATTTTGCCATGTAAATGCCATGAGTTAATACTGTTAGTTTGTGATAAAACCTTCATTCATTTCTTTGCATTTAATATTATTTTAGCACCACCTTTAGGACTACCAAATAGTCAAATTGTTGCTGCTCCAGTTGCGAATACAAAACTGAACGAAGAGCTTCTAATTTCCCTAGTTTATGCCCGAAAGCCACTGTGGGACTGTAGAACTCCACTACAGGCAAGACAGGGCAATTAAGTTAAGCAGTTGTGGAAAGAGGTAGCAAATCTATTGGGAGGTAATAGATAATAATTATAGGCAACTTAGTAATATATTATTGGATGCATACCTACTTTAAAATTTGAAAACTGTTGTATGTTAGACCTAAACCTAATATGATGTTTCTTGTTCTCAGGCTCTTTTACAATAGATTTAGTAAAAAAAAGATGAAGGCAACAGGATGACTTCATGAGGGCTAAGAGGAAGGTAACTGCCTATGTACCAAGTGGTGCTGGTGCTGCAGATGTACCTCCAAGGCCCATCTTTAAGTATTATGATTTAATGAAGTTTCTGGAGAAAACCGATGAGGGTACAGTGTATGGATAGAATTCTCATAATTGATAATATTGCATTTTATGATTTGTTTTATTTTAGGACTATTTCCAATGTAAGCTTGCCCTGTTCGTCCTCATCATCAATGTCTCAAGACTTCCAATCCACAGAAGTTCCTATGACAACAAATGTGTCAACTCCAAATCCTTCACCTTCTACTTCGGGAAGTAAAAGAAAAAGTAAGATTATGTTGCATACTTTGAACCATACTTGAAATTAATTATGAAATATTTTTCGTGACCTTAGTGTACACTCTTAACCAAAATATTAGCTGGATATAGGTCGAAAGATAACTACTTTAGATGGTCAATTCATATATTTTCTCAACGTTTCGACCTCTATGAGGTCATCCTCGGGACTAAAAAAATGTTATATACCTAGTGTGTCACAAGTTCCAAAACTATCAAGATTACGTTATCTTTAGGAGGTTCTGTTTCTGGAGAACAGGACATAGAAATTCAGAAAGAAATACTTAAAGTACTAAGAAGCCCAGAAGGGAAACCAGATGGGGTTGATGGCTTTTTAGTTCTCATCGGAGAGGGGTTAAGGAGGTTACCCTTAAGAAACAGAAACCGCCTTCAAATTAAATTTCTTCAGATGCTAGACGAGGAGGAGAGTAATTTAGAGAGTAATTTTTGAAAATTCTATTTAAATTTATAAATATACATACATATGTGCATTACAAAATATTTGTTTTTTTTTAATCAAAAGTATTTAAAAGTGCTTTACTGTCCAAGAACATTAAATGTAATTCTTATTGACAAAGCATATACGCATAAATGACTATAATTTTTTTAAATGATTAAGTATACAATTTGCGTACCAATCATGGTTGACACATTATGACAAAAAACAAGTATATAAAGTAGTACCACAACAAGAAGAATCATACTGTTAAAATAAAAATTTATATACATGGATCAGTTAAAACTATATACACAGATGTAATTATAGAAGGTCAAACAATAAAAGAAATTATATACAGTTACTATCAGCGATCAACTCAAGAGGTGAGACTGATGATTATGTGTGAGATAAAATAAACAGATGGGCACTCACTCAAAATCAATCGAAGCTGCAATTTAAAAATTCAACAACTGTGTAGAAAGCATGAGCCTGCAGCAGTTTTTTAACGCGATTTCTGAACACTATATTCAATTTAAACAACATCTTGCTTACATACAACTAAAAGTCATTATTTTGCACTTTTTGCCATTGCCAGGGAACTGCTCCTATGGTCTCGAAGTAGTCTGACAATCTGTCCCTTAGATTAGCAGCATTTCTTGTATAAACATTACTACCAGTTCGGCCTACATCAATAAGGCCTGCACTTGGTTCTAATGTGCTTAAATCTAATTGGGAATATTTACAATCCCTGATTGGCAAAGAGGATTCTCTTTTAAGAATAAAATTATGCAAGCAAATTGTGGCTTGCACAATTTTTCTTGTAGTTGCTGTAGAAGCAATAATTGGTTTCGCAAAAATTCTCCAGCGACCTCTCAAAACACCAAACGCACATTCTACTACACGTCTGGCCCTACTTAATCGATAGTTAAAGACCTTCTTCCTTCTATTTAGTATTCCACTTCGAGGATAGGGCCTCAACATATAATTGGTGAGAGCAAATGCTTCATCTCCAACTAGAACATATGGGAATATCAAATTTATGTCCTTATCAAGAGGACAGGTCTTGGAACATTCATTAATTGGTTCTCAAAGCCCAGCCCAATAGTACTTCTGCGAAAAATACCACTGTCACTGTTCCTCCCTGGAGCTCCAATATCTACCAATGTAAATCGCATATTGGCATCCACAACAGCCATAAGAACAATACTATGGCTATTCTTGTAATTGTAGTGGGAAGATCCGCTGTTTGGTGGTGCCTGTAACAATAAAATAATTTTTAAGATATCATTTGTAATTTTGTGACATTTAAATTTGAAATTAAACAGGCACCATGATGGGTGCTTTCTGCACCTTGTGAGTGAATATGACCGGAAACCGAGCCTGAAACTGAACTATTGGCCAAACCAAACCCCACTTTTTTCTGTTTTATTTGGGCAAGCTCACAAAAAAATAAAAAAAGAGTGCAAAATTCTATGGGTTGTGAAGTTTACTATAATAATAATTTTATTAAGTTAACTTACTTGAATTACTACATGTTTCCCATCCACTGCCCCAATACAGTGGGGAAAGTCCCACTTTAACTGAAATTCCTTTGCAATGGTTTTCCAGTCCTCCTCTGTGACCTGTTTTAAAACATTTTTATTTAGGCACTCCCAGATAGCTTCGCACGTCTCAGCTATAATATTAGATACTGTCTGTGGGGCAACCCTGAAGGCATATGACATAGAAATCATGCTATCTCCAGAAGCCAAGTACCTTAGCATTAGAGCTAGCCTAACTTTAGCTTCAATTGGTCTTCTCACAATATCTTGTTTCTCAATTTTAGCTTCAAGAAGGCCCAAAAGCTCAAAAAACATGTCTGCAGGAATTCTGAAATACTTAAAGAATTGACTGCTGTCCTCCTCCAACTCCACAAATAAGGAACTTCCACAGCCATGCAACAGTCTCTTTTCTTCATTAAACATTGGTCGGGTCCACACTCTCCTTACTACAACTCTTTTTTTACTTTTTTCTGCAGACAAAGCTGCAGATAACCCAAATAAACTTGTTTGATTTTCTGCCTATAACTTGATCGTTGCCACACAGTTTTCTTTTTCAACTCCTTGCACATAGCTCCGAGGAGTAATAGATAATTATCACTAGTCATTCTAAAAAAAACTAGATTCTCACAAAAAAGAAACAATTTACAAAAATAGTCCACAAAACCAAATAACAAAAACTAAATGTGTCGAAAATCCAAATGACATGACGATTGACAATATTGGCATTGACAGTCACGGATACGGACGGAACACGTATACCCTATTTGGATGGCGTAAAATTCACGTATACGTTTAACGGATACGGATGTCCGTGATCACGTACCCATGTGGATGCAGGCTGTGGCTGGATTTAGTGCTGAAAATATATGCCATACGCGCGCAGTAGTCTATCAGCTCTGAACTGTAGTTGATCATATGTTTTTATTGATATAGTTACGTTCGACTGATGTTAGCCCTAAGCGTCGGTCGAGCATTAAATGCCCCCTAAAAAAAGACACTCTTTATATTTTTTAGCATTTAATAAACATACAATGGATATAAACATTAGTTTACTTGTAGGCAGTTTATTTTGTGAGAACTTTGTTTATTAAGTTTAATATGTATCTTAATTTGCAGATTTAAAACACTTTTTGACATTTAGAGCTTGACCAATGGTCAGCGCTGACATCGATCCAATGTATTTATATCAATAAAAATGTACTACACTACAGGGCACGCCGTAGTGAATTGCTTTTTATTGGCTTCTATCCCTTTGGAATTAATATGCCAGCTTTCCCCTTTCCAGACACACGTTCCGAACAACGAGAGCCTCCCCAGGCTTCGTAGTAAGAATTTCTGGATAATCGGGCTCTCAGAAATTCCGAGATTTTTCCTAAATTGTACTTCTTAAATAAAAATTATCGTTGCCAGGCACCAGCAATGGCGATCCGACCAAGAACTGCTACTGGTATAACGTATAACCGCTTTCTGTCAGTACTGTCACTTCCTGCTGAGCGCGCAACCATCTTCCGGCATAAGGAAAATTCTTCGTATGTTGGCCCCACAAAAAATAACAGGTATAGGTATCTTCGTTCACAGCGCTTAGCCCCAGAAGAAGGACTCCATTGTTTGGCGTAAGTTTCTCCTTGATCTCCGAGGGTGAAAACACTCGATACAGCTCCTTCAACCGCCTTTCCGGAAAAAACTATGTAGTTTTCTTATCGCGCGAACTTCACTCTTTGGAGGTCAAACAGAAACTGTGCATTGTAGTTGTTAATCTTACATTTTCATTAATATAGATATGCCTTATGTCATCGCTGACCGTCGCACAGTGGGACGAAGCGACACTCTGCCACCTAAATTACTCTACAGCTCATATGGTTTAAGCCTTTTTTTTTTATTTTCGTCTTGAATTTGCCTATCAATCCCTCATTTTTGGATTTTTGATTTGGGTTTTTATTTTCCGGCAATTTGTCTTCAAACCTTTTTTTTAACGAATTTTCGGCGCAAAAATGATCATTCCGGGGTGCGCAAGATTAGGTTTTGGCATGCTTTTATTTGCTCAAAATCTTCCTCCTGATTAGACCCAAAAGACTGTCGTTAAAATAAGGGGCAACTTATTCAAAAGGGGCCCAAACGCTGTGTTCACACGTCGTCGTCGTGGTTGGTCCCAGTAGGATCTTTTGGAACATGCGCTAGAGTTGATGGTGATCGGCAACTCTTTTGGCTAGCGTATGGAACGGGATCCGAAGCTAAGATGAACACAAGGCTTAACTCAAGGTGTTAGCATACCGTGCTAATGAGTGAATGACATCCTGTGCCTTAAACAGGTGTCTCCAACAGTGCCTCTGAGATACAGGGCTACCTCTCAGAGTATCTAGCCTTACTGCGGTAATGCGGGGCTCTGCCGTGGTGGACTATTACTTTCCTAGCTCCAAACAGAAAGCGGACAGAACCGCTTTCATAGGAAAAAAGTGACAAAGGTGCACCGACCGAAACGGATAAATCCGTTTCGAAAGGTGCCCCTGAAGTCACCGGCGCCTGTTTTACGGGGAAGGGCTAATCCATCCCGAATAAACAGGTACTTAGGCAAGGTTCCCTGAATCCAAACAGAAGGCGGACAGTACCGCCTTTATAGGAAAAAGGGTTCCCTGGCTTTAAACAGAAAGCAGATGCGACCGTTTTCATAGGGTAATGGTGGAGATGCGGCCTCAGAAAGAACATCTGGTTCCTGTAACAAGGACCTGGTAGCTACCCACGTCACTAGACCGGGAGAGGAGGGCATAACGGATCTAATCGTCTGCTCGTCATACTCTCCAGGAGACAGAGCCACCAGGACACACAGAACACATTGTGCTCGTGTCCGGTAGCGACACGAGTAAGAGGAGATGTAAGAACTCTCTCCCAATCTGGTATCGGATTCATTAGAAGTCCGATCCTATTGCGAGAAATATAAAAAGGTGTGAGCCACAATAGACCGAGCGGTCGCAGTGGAGAGTGTAAAAAGTCAACTCACTTTAAACCTATCCCCATATTTATAAAAGGTGCGGCAAAAATTTTATTTAACAAAAATTATTCAGAATCATTTAAGAAATGATTAAAGGATGAATCCATTTCAGAATTTTTGGAAATGGCCGAATAGAAAAAATTTGAGACTTATGCAAAAGTCACCCATATTCCTGAATGGCACTAAATAATTTTTGTGCACAAATCTTATTCTATAAAAGCTACCATTTTTGACATAATGGGTATTTATTAATAAATAATTGACCAATATTTTACCGAAAAATGTGTCAGCTTTGGAAAAAATTTATGGGTTAGAAAGTCTTTGGGATCATCACCTTAATAAATGCTAGAAGATCATGTCTGCCGAAGTCTAGAAAAAAACTATACAATTTTTTGCATAGGTTTCAAAAATTTTCCATTTGGACATTTTTTCGAAGATTCAAAAATGTGTTAAAAAATTCTGAACAATTTTTTTATTGAATCAAATTTTGAGCAAAAATCTTTATCATTTTTGCGCCGAAAATTCGTTTTTTTTTTCTAAATAAAAATTAAGGATTGAGGGCAAATTTCCAGAAAATAAAAACCAAAATCAAAAATCCAAAAAGTGGAAGCAATAGGCAAATTTGAGTGACACAGTGACGCTGACTAAAGCCAGCCTTAGTCAAAAATAATTACTTTTATTTTACCCCAGTAAAAAAAATTAAAAAGAAAAATTTTTTTAGATAAAAGAATAACTATTTCTTTTATCTAAAAAAATTTTTTGTATAAAGGAGAGTTTACACGATGCCAGTAACTTGAAGAAGTTACTAAAATCCAGCACTGGTTTTTTGTACTTGCTTTGTGTAAACATGTTTTCAAGTACTAGATTCCACAACTGGTTTTAGTAATAATTCAAGCCCAGTAAATAAAAGCATTTCTGTTTACTGGGGCAAATGGTTACTTCTACTCCTACTATCCTCTTAACTAAACCTGTGTAGACACGATTTCCGGTATGATGCCAGCGTTTGGTTTTAGTAAATAAATATAAATACGTAATTGCAGTTATTATTTAAAGTGTAGTTATTATTATTATTATTATTTAAAATGTGTTCAAAATGGACTGAAGATAACACAGTAAAGTTTGTAGAATTATATAAGGAGGAAGAGTGCCTTTGGAATACACATTTGGTAATCTATAGGAATAAACAAGCCCGAGAGGCAGCTATAAAAAGAATAGTAAAAGCAATGGAAACCAAAAATTTTGGCCCAATAGATGTAAAAAACAAAATAAAAACTCTAAGGTCGACGTATGTACAAGAAGTAGCAAAGATAAAAAAATCGAATCGTTCTGGAGCAAAAGCAGATAAAATATATTATCCAAAAATAAAGTGGTTTTCAATTATGCATATGTTTTTACAAACAATTGATAAGAGAAGGGCAACTTGCAGTAATTTGGTAAGTATGAAGATAATGTATGTTTTTTATTATATATTAGTAATTAAATATAAAAAATATTACAATGAAATTAAAATATCATTCGTTCCTGCCACGGATCGGCCCCTGTAGTGTTGCGAGTATTTACACGATTCTCGCAACATTATAAATTTTCTAAATAATTGTTAACGAAAATCTATAATTCAATAATTATTATCAGTCAAACTTAAATGAAACATCTGTAAAATAATCATTATCAATCAACTTAAATAAAAACATAAAATATTTACTATTAAAATCGCGGACACCCTGTAAGACAGAAAATACAAGCTGTATATAACACCATCATAATATAGAAGATGATCATGATATCGATTTTTATCGGTTAGGCAACATACTACACTATGGATTACATCTATCTTTCTCTGTCTATCTTTTTATCTCTCTCTTACAACCGCGACTAACTTAAACAGTAAAGCGCGTCGTTGCAAACCGGTTGGTTTAAATATAATTTTGGTAAAAGGTTTTTCACGGTTAACGGTATTCAAATCAGCTGTTGAAAGCAGAAAATTTCGTTCGTATTTGTTCACTTAGAATTATTATGTGTGTGCAGTGTACAAGTTGAGTGGAAAACCGTATAAATACCGCGAAAAATTCAAATTCGTGGTACTCCTTGTCGCTTAAAAGAGTACTGCCTTTTTTTTGGTAAAAAGGGACATGTGAGCGAAATAAAAGATCACCATTGGACCTTGTATTTAAGTAGTGGGAATCAGGAGCCGAAAAGGTAGCCAAATTCCTTCAAGTCGGGGCTTTTTGATTGTGACATCTCTCCGGTAAGTCGACCTCCATTTTCCTTTTTCTTTTCTTTGCTTTCTTGAAAAATATTTTCAAGTTTTTGCTTTTGCCTTTGCCTTATGCATAGATATGCATAGGATTTATATTTGATATAGTCAAATTTTAGAATTTTTTTATGGGGTATGATTTTGTAAAAGTCCCTGTTTCTTTTATTTTTTTTATGCCTAGAGGCGCCATTTTAAAACCCATGTGGTTGAGAATTTAAGTCGGACACGGTGTTCTGGCTTGTGTTGCTGTTGCAAATCCAGTTGAAACATTTCCCCTTTAATAAGTAAAGACCATTTTCTGCTGTTCCCTGTATTGTTTTTAGGTTGTCTAACTAAGCAGAACAAAGATCATATCTAGGATCACCTCTTGTGAGGATTAAATGTTCTGGGAGACATAAAAACTAGGAATAGACTACCATACAAGGGAATGTTCGGCATAGGATTGAAAAGGCAGTAGTAGCACGAGGTCTGGACCAAGAGCTTATGAAGTTTAAACCACAGGTGAGTCAAATTTTATATTATATAATATTTGTTGCACATTAGGTGCGAATGAATAAAGTTGACTCAAATCCTGTGGGGTTAAACTAATAGCGGTCCAGATTCTCAGTGAAATCTTGGGGTTTTAAAATTTTTTTGTTAGAAAGAGGGAGGGGCCACAAAATCATTTACCTTTTTGTATGGTGAAACACCATACATTGTATCTTATCTGATTAAGGAAAGCGCTAGGAGATGGCGTTTCCTTTACCTTATCTTATCTTACCGTATCGTATCTTATCTGGGAAAACGTTATGTGTTAACGTTGTTTCCTTTCGTATTTGAAATACGAAGTATCGTATTTGCGAAATTCCTGTTAATTACAGGCATTTGTGTTATGTGAATCGGACACTAGGTGGGGAGGTCACTTATATCGGAGGGTGTCACAGTCAAAAAGCAGATTTTATCTATTTTGTAAGGATAGTTGTTTTCTTTTGTATCTTATATTTTTTTTATAAACTTACCTAGTTTTAAATCAGTTGTTTTCTTTTATATCTTATATTTTTTTTTATAAACTTACCTAGTTTTAAATCTTGTAGAATTTAAATTTTTTTTATGCATTTAACTGCTATTTATGTCTAAGTCGACATTTTTTTTTTGTCTTAAGAAAGACACGTAAAGTTTTCAGTATAGTAGATATTGCTTAAATATTTTCCTTTATTCAATATTTTTGACTTTTAAATATTCCTTTACTAATTTGTTTGATGTAAATGTATCATCATTTTCCATTGTTTGAATTTATGAAAATATTTATGTAACGTTAATTTTCATTCCTTAATAAGAGTAAGGAAGGTTTTTTTTGTTTTTAGAAAAATTCCTTAAGTATTGTAGATAAAAATTTTGTTTATTTTTTGTATAAAAATGTCTTCACCAAAGTGTGAATCTTTTTAAGTTTAAAGTCATAAGTGTCAATTTTTTTTCTTCTTTAACAATAACAGTTCATAAATTCAAATTTATTCAGCAAGACCCTTTGATGTATTGATACTGCCTTTTGTCATTCTTTTTATGTGATGCTGTGAAACAACAACTGCTGACGCTGTCACGGTGACGTCATTGTCCAGCCGACAGAGACTTGTTCACAAGGTATATGCATCTACACCAAAGAGGTCACCAAAACCAACAAAGAAATTTTTTTTAAAATTGACATTTAAAAAATTGTAAATTTGTATTACATGTGTACAAACAAATGTATATCCATTAAATTTGTTTTTAGAAATTTATAATCTTTTATTTTGCACCTGTACTGTTAGAGAGTTGGTTGTCTTAAATTTTTTTATCTATTCCAAATTACCAGCGTGCTCCGAACCTTTACGCCCTGAGCTAACCTTAACATCTTTGCACAGAGAGGCAAAGGAAAAAATACTCTCTCAAAATTGTGCTCTTTCCTCTTGTTTTGTTCCATCTCCATGTATGGAATCAAATACATGAGAGGATAATATTAAAGAGGCAACACACGAAGAAGTACCATTAGCAGAAAAGATAATACAAGCGAATGTTAGTGGAGCTGTTAATGAACCTACTTCATAACGACATAAGGTGGCAAAACCAAATATTAAAGAAGTTGCTAATTGTATCAAACTCTTTAACGACGTCTATTCGAAATGTAGAATGTACGGAAACATTTTTAATTTCATTCATACTTAAGATTTAAGTTTCAGTTTAAAGAACAATGCGTTCTTTTACGTTTAAAAACTGTTTTTACTTTTATAAAAAAGGAATATCAAATTATTTACCTGTATAAAATCCTCTAACGCCTCGTATGTGACATCGCACACCTCTAGAATGAACTTAGAAATTGTAGGCCTGGAAACACGGAATTGCTGTTGCAAATTTTGGTAGCTATTTCCAGTAGCTAAATATGACAAAGTAATTTTTAATTTTGTTCTGGCAGGTAAAGCCATTTTTATTGTGGTGTCAGATCGCTGTATAGCTGGCGATATTTTTTTTGAAGAACGTCAAAGATACCGGGTGACATTCTGATACAATTTCTATACTCTTGAACGCCTTCGATGGCAAGTTCCTTTAAAAGCATGTTAGAGGCACCATGCGTGCTTCTCCTGCCAGCCATTTTCTAACCCAAATTCTTTTCTTGGGATTTGTTGTCAATTCACTCTGCACAATGTCAATTAACTCCTTTATTAATACTTTTACGCCTAATATTAAACTCCTTTTAAGTAAAACACATTTTTAAAAATTCAAACTCATCATTTAGATTTAACCTTTTTAATTCTCGCCTGTTACCCAAACAGTACAAAAATTTGATATACAGATAAAAAATGAATATCATGTGAGTTATTTGATCAAAATTAATACTGGCACTATGTAGACAAGAGCCCATATGTACCCATCCTTTAATTAATTTATTTTTGAAGCTTTCGTTAGTTATGGCTCATATATTTCTTATAAAAATAATAATTTTGGCTGTTGTCAGCTACCTCGTATCTAAAAGCTTTAATAAATTAGAAACGATATCAGGTGGCCGATAATGCAACATAACTTTTGACGACATTCTGAAGGGTCACTTAAAGATCTTCATTTTGTGTTATTAGCTATAAGGTAGTAGTGGACTTTGTTGCTTTTACTTCTTTTTATGGGTGCTTCTATTTAATTTGCTACATTATATCGTACAGAAAATCTACTGTGGGTGAAAAAGAAAAGCATAAAAATACTAATAATATAAGGGACACACAGTAGATTGGTATTTCACGGTATATAAAAAGCCCTGTTTACTTTAAAATGATCGATAAATAGGTAAATCGTTAACTTTCCCTTTTTAAAACTTTAAATTGCTTTAAATTATTAATAATGTGTTTATTACGAAATATACAAACAAGCTAAATTTGTATGTTTTCTTACAATAATAAATGTTTTTGGATTTTAAGAAAAAATATAAAAACAGTAAGTTAAAGAAAATATTATTTGGTTTTATAAAAAAATCTTAATTAAGTCTTAAGTAAATGTTACCAGTACCTTACCATGTAATAATAATAGATTTTAGGTGAAACATTAATAATATTGTTGTTATATACAGAAAGAGGTAATAAATGATAAAACCGATTTAACGACTATTTTTTATTTGTTTATTATTGTATATGCGGAAAAATATACTTTTACCTTTTACTGAAAATTATTTAAAGGTTTAATTTAACAGTATTTTTACTATTTTTTTTGTCAATCTTTACGAAGGCGTAGAAGTGCCACACAAATTTTTATTTCTAGTACCAATTCCGAGTTGTAAGTCAGAATTCCGAGTTGACTTACAACTCGGAATTCCGACTTACAACTCGGAATTCCGACTTTCAACTCGGAATTCCGACTTACAATTCGGAATTCCGACTTACAACTCGGAATTCCGACTTGCAACTCGCAATTCCGACTTACAACTCGAAATTCCGGAAAAATGACAGCTGTCATCTGTCAAATTTTACCTGTCAACTATCATATGTCAAAAACCACGTGACTTTTTAAAATTTAGCTTACGTGAATGAGATCTATCTTAAGGTCTAACGCATGCGTGAAAAAAATGATGGCTGTAACCTGTCAAATGTTATCTATCATCTGTCATATCTCGAAAACCATGTCACTTAGAAATGATCTATAAAGTTTAGGATATGTAGCCTAAGGTCTTAAATCAATCAGCGCAAGAACGGTTGTTTCGTGGGATAGCATTTAGGATTTACCAGCTTAAATCTGAATATAACCCCGTTGATAATTAAAACGTTGTTTAATATTATAAGGTAAAGCATACCAACCGACCGGTAAATACGGTATTGAAGTTAACCCTTAAATGACAGAAACCCTTTGGCTCCAATTGATAACCACATCACTTAGGACATTTATCTTACTTAGACGCGATGTAGGGGCATGTAAATCATATAAAAATGATACCCATCAAATGCTAATAGGACATAGAAAAATGGTATAAAAAATTGTATTTTCATTGACATATGTCAATAATCACGTGATATCATCAAATGGTGAAAGCCGCATGCCGCTCTTCTAAACCATAAGGGCGCTACAGCTGTCGAGGCGAGATGCATCAATTAACGATGAGAACGGTAACCCCAGGGAAAATCAACCATTGGGGCCTTAGTATAGGAGTTGAAAAAACGAACCTTGCTAGGAAGATTAAGAGAATAGTTATTGACGTTTTGCCAATAAATTTAAGGTTATTATGTCAATTAAATATAACAAAAAATTAAAAATTATTATTTGTAGTTGTGTCAGGCATTTTTTAGACATTTTTTACCCAAAAAAGCCCTAAAATGTACAACTTTTGTAAACCCAAATTCTTCCACCATATAGGTCACTGAATTTTTTACATTTACTTTGACAGACATTACTTAAGTCCAACCTATCTGAAACCAGAGTTAAACAGTACTAATTGACTGAAGAACCATCGTGTACGAGTGTCACGATTGGCTTCCTTCGAATTAAATCGTTTCAAAAATCTATTTTTGCCTTTAGATGAAGTTAATTTAAATTATACATAATATAAAATTAATCAATGAAATAAGTAATTCTCCTTTCTTTCCTTCAATATGAGTGCAGAAATTAATAAAAACTGTAAAGTAAC
Source organism: Listronotus oregonensis (assembly GCA_019359885.1). Taxonomy (NCBI): domain Eukaryota; kingdom Metazoa; phylum Arthropoda; class Insecta; order Coleoptera; family Curculionidae; genus Listronotus; species Listronotus oregonensis. Next base: position 28,619 of record JAHBCN010008347.1, read on the forward strand.
TATAATGTTACTTGCCCTTGTAATTTTTGTTTACACGTGGCCAAAAAAATATTAAAATTAATTATTTATTTAATTGTAGTTTATTATTAAAAAAACAAATAAAGACTTTAACTGGTCAATATTACCCCGTGTAAATTGATAAAAAATTTACACCCGTCCAAAAAATATTGATATTAATGATTTATTTTTTGTAGTTTATTAACAAAAAATAAATAAAGACTTTAACTGGTCAATATCACCCGGTGTAAATTGATAGAAGTTACAGCTTGAATATGTGAAAATTTTAAATTTTATTTACATCTTATAATATTTTTTTTTTAAAAAAAACCACTTCACTCGACGTTTTTTTTTTTTAAATTTTATATTTTACTTAAGGACAAATTTTAATTCACTGCGTAGCATTTTTTACTTATCGAAACTTGTGTGCATTATTTTAATTTGTTTTTTAGATACGGTTAAAAGATTTTTTAAAACACTTTTTAAATTTTAATAAATTATTCGTAGTATATATTTCTATGTCCGAAAAAATTATTTCAAAATACTTTCCAGTGGACTTTGTTCAAACTCTATTTTTGTGGGTTGTTATATACGAAAGATCGGGTAATTAAAAATAAAAACCTGTGTAGTTTTCGTACTGCATAAAATAGGCTGCCCCTGATCATAATTCTTGAACTGTTGATATTTAGTTCTTAATTCCGAAGAACCAAAACACGAAAACGCGACATGAAAATACGAGGAATTTTTTTCACTCAACATAACCTCAAGTTCTGGTTGATTTTGTTTATCTTTTTGATAATAGTATTACTTTATTTATGCTAGGTTTTCTAAAAATAACCTTCCAAATAAAAGATAATAGTAAGTTTTCCTTAACACTAAGTTATTTTAGCAAATATTAAGTTGTGTTTTTTAAAATTATAAGAAGTTGTCTTTTGGGGAAATTCGTGTGGCGATATTTTTTTTTGTATCAGAACACGCTTCGAAGTCCTTTTAAATTTATTTAAAAATTTAATATTATATTTGCCACATTCAAAATTAAGAGTATGAGAAAGTTTTGGGAAAAAAGCACGAGTGGGCGTATATATAAAAACACCTTAATGCCTTAAAATGTAAAAATTAATGAAAATCATAAAAAAAACTATAAAATATTTATTCATACTAACAATAAAAGGGCTAGAGACAAGAAAGTGTTTGAGTTTGAAAAGAAATATGATGAAATATATGAAAAAAAAAATGAAAATATAAGGCCTACTGTTATACTTTTTAAAAGTAATACTAGTAGTGGTGTAGTATATACAAAAAATCAACAAAAAATATGCCTGCCGAACACCCATTGCTGCAAGTTCAGTCCCTTCTCTGGTCATTCTTTACGTCCCCAAAAAAAAGAAAACGTTTAGTTAGACCCAGAGACATTAACATAAAAGAAAATAAAATTTTATTGGGGAAAGAAAAATGTTTTTAAAATATATAAGAAAAAAAATCTGAAAAGAATAATGAAAGATTAGAGCTTGATAAAAAAAAAAAATAAGAAAAGGAAACGGACTGCAATTTTCCAAAACCTATTGACATTTTGAGATCAATGAAAATAAATAATCACACTACAAAATTTTTGCCTCTAACATCCCTTGTGCCCCAAACTATCTCCGGAAACATGTTTGGGGAAAAATTCCCCCGACGCAGGCAATGAAAATTTTTAGAAAGATGCGTGATTGAGGAAACATTTCTGAAAATTCGGTAAGAAAATTTTACAGGAAAGAATTTAAAAAATTTTAAAGTTGTTTTGATTATCCTATAATGGAATTGTCTAATTGGCTTAAAATGACGGTGTAAAATTTTCTAAATTTTGGTTTTAATTTCCTACATTTTTTACTGAATTCTTGAGTGTAAACAGCTCTTGGGATTTTATTTGATTTTATAAGTCAAAAAGATACCTTGTTTAATAATGATTTGTAAGTTAAATTTCTATCTTATTTTTTAAAATTTTTGGGTAATACTATGCACATGAATACTAAGGATTTTCATCACCCTTCGTTTTTGACATACACGCCTAAATTTATTTTTTCTATTTTTTTGGGCCACTTGTATTTCAGCTATCTTGTAACTTGTGAAAGTAAACGATATGAGTGGGCATTTTGTAGAATCCAGGGTGTAGCAAGATTTTCTTTTTAAATTTAATATTTTCGAGATACGAACCAAACATATTATTTTCCTTTTGAAAAAACCTGTATATTTTTAAATCATTATATTATGTCGGATAAGAACGTTTTAAAAATAAATAATACTTTTCTGGATTTTTAGTCCATTAATCAAGCTTTAAAATTTTAATTTAGTTTTGCGTAGTAAGCTGTGTTTATATAATCTCAACTAAAGTATTTAAAAAAAAAAACAAAGACTGGTTTGGCATTTCTATAAATGTATTTGTTTATTTTAAATATTATAATGTCTTTATTTAAAGATAAATGTTTCTGGCTGTAAATGAAATTACCAATACTATTATTTTTACATTATGAGTAATTTTTAAGTCTAACTATCTTTAAATAAATTAGGTCTATGCCTAAATCCTATTTTTGTATATTTAAAATTTTTTTTTCAAATTTAAATCTAACTTTTCAAAACTAAATTACCTATTAAGCTACTAAAAATATTGTTTAAACAGCAATTCCTTTTGTTTTATGTATTTTTTACAACTGTTCAAATTCAGCGTAGTATATTTATCAATAGCTAATATTAATGGACGGCCTTCCAAATTTTGTTCCTTGTATTCTTGTATGTTAGGTATAATATATTTTATTTTCCACAGAAACCACAAAAAAAAATCTAGGACTGATAAATCTGGGACGGGGGCTATATAGAGCCATGGGTGCCAATCCGACCTGGGAAATTATCATTTTAATATGCTCTTATTATTATTTGTTCATTATGTGCTGGGTCACCGTCTTGCTGAAAATATAAGTGATTTAACAGACCTAACAGTACTTCAGCATAATTCAACTAAAGTATTTTACAGTCTTTTTTAGATACATATTTGCAGTTAAACTTCTTCCCAAAATATGAAATGTGAATTAGAATACAGAATAAAACACGCCACGCTAAAACCAAATTTACCTTGTTGCTCTCTAGGAAAAATCATGTTTTGATTTTCTCTGACCGAATATCTGCTATTTTGTTTGCTTAATGATCCAGCACTGGTTATCAGAAAGCCTTGTTGTCTAATTATTTTTTTACGTAAAAATTATTATCAATATTTAAATTTTGACGATAATTTAATCATCGCTCTTCTCCTAGGATTTAAATTACAAACTAAAATTATTTTTATATGGCTTTTATTTATGTTCTCGTAGAATTTCTTGGTCGTTGGTGTTTGAAACTTCTTGTTCTTCAAGATTTCTGCCAAAACATTAATTTCTTAACTTTTCTGTTGAAATATCATATTTTTTTAGCGAAGTTTTAATTATTATAGGCTTTTCTAATTTTAGAAATCATTAAAAAATAATAAGTTTAATGTGGTTGCCTCCTTTCAGTGTACATAATGAAATAATATAGCAGAATAAACTATCAGGCAACTAAAAATAAAACTTTTTTGATACATGTCAAACGCCAGATCACTATTTTCGTCGCGTCCTATAAAGTATTCCAGCATATCACACATTTCGCTATTTATAAATTTGGCATTAAGGCCATATTTTTATATTAAATGGGTTAGTGCCAGGTAACGGCCAGTGACGAGCTTGTTGTTAAATTTTTTACAACGAACTTAACAATGGGTTAAATTCACAAGAGGTAAAATGAAAACTCTTGGCAACAGGGCATAGGTTAAATTTTAACTTTTTGTCATCTTATTTCGGAATTTGCGTTAAAAATCAATTAAAAATATATTAAAATATTTGTTTTTTTTGCACATATTATGAAAAAAATAGGTTTGGCATTCTAACAAACTAAGTTTGTAGCTACGTTTTTTAAAAACAAGCAGTAGGATAGATAGCTCAGCACATAAGAGTGAGAGAGCAAAATCGTACGAGAAAATGTCTCGCTTTAGAGCATAGTCTTAGCTTTAAAAAAATTTAACAATGAAAAATATCAATGTTGTGTCAAAAATGTTATTATTTTTTGGCACTTTTTATTACGGGAATACTGTGAAATTGCGCAAAACGATCTTGAGCTACTCCATCTAAATGATTGACTGAAAACTGACTCTTGCGTGCGTGTAAAAATAATTATGTATGTATATGCGCTGTTTTTAAAACTAAGCCTTTTTTATTGCGATGCAAAATTTTAAAATCAACTTTTAGTCCCCGAAGTAGTGTTTGACGAAGATTTCGAACAAGGCTTCGAATCAACATAATACACGTCGGGTCTCTAGCAGTTATTTTTAGTATTTGCATGTTATAGCTAGGGACCCGACGCGTATTACATACTATACTATTACTCAGAGCAACGGCAACAGAGGTTGCTCTGAATCGCAATATAGATTGTAGTGACCAATACGCGCAGATTTTCGCTTCATAATATACTACGGCCCAGAGCGGCGGTTAAAAATGTTAAAATTATATGTATGCATGTTTTAATAGTGTGTGGAAATGTGTTGGATTATTATAAACTCTTAATAATATTATTATTTATTGTTTTTTAAAACTTTTATGGTACCTATCTATCACGTCCATCGTTATCATAACTAAAATAAGAAATTAAAAAGCAAAAAACATTGTAGTCATGTACAATATCTAAATGTCAATATTGGAGTTACCTCAGAAAGTGATGATAAATTAGGTACTTTATACGGTTGATACGGATATCGGAATGTGTAATTGTACTGCTGTGGACAAGGAGGCGCTTCTGTAAGCATATGTGTGTGCCAAGAGGAGAATTTTAATCTTCAGACTATAAAATGCAGTCCTTTATTATCCGCTAATGATAGAACACATTTGTCCAAATTAGCGATGGGGGATAATATTGATTAAAATGTTTTTTTGATGACATGATGGATATGTCTATTAATGAGGGAACAAGAACCATCTAACTGTGAAGCACCTAGTAATGGTTTTTTCTCAAAAATGGCATATGTTAGCTTAACTACTTTTTCTCTTGCAGAGTGGTGATCGGTTTTCAATACCTGTCATTTGGGCATGTTTCGAGCGGTAGACATGAAAAGTCGGACAAATTTTTGTCGGACAAGTTTAAATTCACATTTTTCAAACAAAATTTTCCAGTAACTTTTTAGCTAAAAAGAAAAGTTGTGGTCGTGAGTTTTAGAACATTGGCAAATCGCCATAATATAGGGCTTTTCGAGCGGAAAAGCGGAGGAATCGAAAAGTCGCAGAGAAAAAGTGTTGTAGACTCGTCAGAGCAACTTCCTCACGAATTATAAAGTATGTGGTAATCAACTTGCCAGGGGGCCACTGTGGACTATAAGCCTTTTCATCACATTTTTTTGTGCGCATGCGTCAGTATCGGCCATTTTTTTCATTACTTACTGTTTTTGTAAACAAGCATGTTAAAGGGCCTGTAAACCTTTTATAATTAAAATACAAAAATACCGAAAGTATAGTTATTTAGAAAATAAATACGAGAAATAAAGAAAAAAAGTGCCTTAATCAGCAAATAAGTTTTTATCGATTATTATTATGATATCAGTACGAAAAGGAACGACGAAGCGGTTGTTATGGAGTATGTAAAGTGATACACGCTATAAATCATTTAAATACAATAGATATTATTTTATATAACAATATAACAATTGGCTATTGGTAGGCCTAATTAGAATAAAATTATGGTGAATACTGTATAGTAAAGTAATGATGCCTAACCTCTCAATCAGCTCACTTCTTTTTCCTTTTTGAGGACGTCCATGACATTTGAGCCACCTTTTAATTGCGTACAATTATGGGCTTGAATTATAAATCAGTGAAGCACCAACAACATTTTTCTAGTAAATGATTTAATTGGGAGATAATACTGCATTCCCAGCCATTGTCCGATCAAAACAGTACGAAAATTTTGGTGCCGCTATTTCAATATGGCGACTGCGCTTGCGCTTGTACATGATGAAAAGTCCTATTAGCAATTGTTAAAAGTTAACAACGGTTTAGAATGTTTAACGAAATGTCAATTTTGACAGGTTGCCTACTAAAGTCATTGAATAGTACTGACAATGACGTATTGTTAAACATTCTAAACCGCTGTTAACTTTAAACAATGCTAAGTCCTGCTAATTTAACAACGCGATCATCACTCGGCCGTGTGTTATGTTAAGTGTTGTAATGTTGCTTAAATGTGGCTTTTAAATGTAAATGTACATATTTTATATTAAATGGACTTCTGTTTTGGTACCTTATTAAAGGTGCGAAACGTTGGAAAACAATAAAGGTTTTAATTTAATTTTATACAATAGAACCTACATATACTCTTGTAATATAAATTCATTTACAAAAATTAAATATACTAGATGGTTAAGAAATAAATAATAAAAAGTTCTTCTAAAGCCCAATAAACCTGTAGCGAAATATTTTTGAAACTGTGAATGAACTATAAAAATTTTAACCGTCTTGTGTTGTACGTACTTTAATTTTTGAATTAAGTGACATTTATAAAGTATTTTTCTTTGCAAAAACAATATTATAAGGTTATTTAATTTTATAACAAAGCACTTAAATTGTAAAATACTAATAAATATAAAATAGGACTAGAAATAGATATCAATGGTTCAAAAATAATTTAAAATAAAAAAGCCAATATAAATACACATTTTATTTATTATTTTAAATTAAAATTATTTGACAATTTAATATAACATAAAATAAATCTTAGTTGACAAAGCGGTGGGCATTTAAAGATGTGCTTAATCAAAACATGTTTGCGCGAAAGTACTCTTAATTAAGCTGTGTACTTACCCAATTTTAAATTAAGTTACAATATTTAGAGCACTGGCCTTTAAACGTATTTTATTCAATTAAATAAAATATTTGGGCAACAATAATATTAAAAACTTTTTCTGGTGAATGGAAAATAAATCTTGTAAAAGTTTAACATTACTGTGCAAAATTTTTACTTTTAAAAGTAAAATAGTTAATAAAAAGTAAAGTTACTTACAAAGTTTTATCTCGCTGCAGCATTCTGTCTACTGGAACTCTCAAATGGTATATAGGTTTCCTCGCAGTACTCAGTATTTTAGCGTCGAATCACCTGATCCAAAATAGTTTATTAAATTACAATAATAGCTATTTTGCTAAAAAGAATCAAAAAATATGTCCAGTAAATATAAAGTGGCATTATTAAGGGTTCGAAAAAACTTTTGTAGCCGCAACAATATTTAGAAACTTTGCCAATAATTTTTTATATATCTGCCTTTATCTGGATAACGTTTACCGTATAAAAACAATAAATACATGTTAGAGTGGTTTAAGTTTGTTTCAATAAAGAAAAAAGTATAACAACCAAATCAATGGTATTATTGCGCGTAAAGTAAGATAATCGCCGTTATTACTGCCAATGCCATGATTAGAACACAAAGTGAGTAACAGCGCTCTTTATTCACTTGCTGATACGAAGTATTTACGTCGGACTGTTTATTTTATATATGATACAGTTTAAGACTGCGTTAATATTTGAGTTATTGTATCTGGTTATGCCTTTAATTTGTAAATGTCGATTAAGAAGTGCACCATCTTATTAAATGGGGAAAAGCTCCCTATCTGAAGGTTCTTCCAGAGGAAGTATGACGTCTACTTAAATGGACAAAACCTGCCAAGAGAGGAGAACTTCCCTCAACACACTTTCCGTCATAAAAAACTTAAAATTGTTAGATTAGATCGAAGGGGTCCCCAAACTACGGCCCGCGGACAGATTTTGTCCGGCCCGGGAAGGAAGCCTTACTTGAAAACTCCTTTTAGAGAACAAAATGGTAGTTTACTGAAGTAGTGATGCTAATTTTATGTTGAATAATTATTAATATGACATCTGATATGGTCATGGGCTAACTCTCCGCTAACTCATAACATTCTTGTAGGCTTATTGTTATTGTTTTGTGATAAGCTGGATAAAGAAACACAGAATTGTAATGAGTAAAGACATGTATAATATGCAGAAAATTTAACTTCAGTATATAATAACTAACAACTTATTTAAATGAATCACTAACATTTTATACATTTTAAATAATCACATAACTTATAACAAACATAATGACATATATGAAATACTAATGAGATTTATGTAATTGAAGTTTCACTGACAATGGTTGTAGTTGTGGACTAATTTTACTTGTACCAATTATTAAAAGAGATTTAAGATGCTCATCAGTTAATTTCGATCTGTAAACATTTTTTGTGTGCTTCATTTTGGAGAAGGTTTTCTCACACAAATAAATAGTACCAAAAACAGAAAACAGACCACGAGCAAATTAATGCAAATTATCAAGTGTGTCAGTGGAAGACTCTTATAAAATTCCAACAAGATGAGTTTTGATATTTGTTCTTAATTATATCATTGTAGATCAATCATTTCCATTTGAAGTTCCGGGGCTAGGGTTTCAATGTCAGTATCAAAAGGATTCTGAAAAATCTTAATTTGATTCGCAATGGCATCAAAGTCCGAGAAACAGTATCAAAATTTATCTTCAAAGCTTCAAGATTGCAAAATCGAAGGAAACTCAGTCCCCCGTAGTGTGGCTAATTTTTTCCCACATTTTAAAATGTGAAAAACATTTACTTCGTAGTTGTGATTGAAAAGTCTCAATTTCTTCGGAATGATTTGATATTATTATAAATCAAGAAGATGCGGGTTTTTTCCCCCTTGCAACCCCAAATTCAGTTCTTTCACATGTTTTGTCAAATCAACATAGAATGTTAACTTCCACAGCCATGCGTTGTTTTGTAATGGGGGTAAAGGGCGATGTTTTTCATTCAAGGTGATCATGCTAAAGTTCAAAAGCGCTAGGATTTCCCACAACTAAGCCAGCGTACGGCATATGAAAGGGTAAGTCAGTTCTCCAATTCTTCAATAAATTGTCAATTGTCGGTGATTCAGAAAAAAAGATCTGATTACAGTTGATATGACTGGTTTCAAACGTCAGACATATCCAAACATTTTCCCGCACAAAGACTTTGATGAATGATACAATGTAAGACTAATGGTTGAACCACCTCATTTTCTACAGCCTTTGACACAAGAGCGACCACTCCTTTATCTTTCCCACTCATTTTTTGCCTCCATCATTGTAATACATTTCAAGTTTTCCATCGAAGGTTCTTTTGATTAATGGCCATTTCAACTCCTTAAAAATATCTGTCCCAAAGTAGTTGTGCCATGAATCCCTTACATATCAGAAGTTCTTCTTTCCCTTTCCCATAGCTTTTATCTACTCCTCGATATAATCAACACCCGACAGTATCTGACACATCCCCTTGACTCATCCAAGGCCAAAAAAATCAAAAAATCCATTTTTGTCGAACAGTTGAGAGGATATATTTTTAGCGATGTTTTCTACCCTTCGAGCCACAGTGTTTGCTGACTACTGACAGTTTTTTTAAAAAATTTACCTTTTAGGGCACATTTCTTCGGCACTTTTTTTATGCATTCTTTTATCATTTCTCCATCGGGGAATGGCACGTTTTGAAAATTTTAAAGACCAGTGGCACGAGTTGCAGCCTCTTGTTCAGTTTGAGGTTTGTAAATGAAGATTGCGCGATTTCAAACCCGCGCTGCATAGCTTCAATTTTTCTGTCCGAAACTTCCTGTATATTTTGGTAATTTTGAAAATGTTTGTTTCATAAGACGTTTAATGTTATATTCTTTGAGAACGGCTATGTTTTTTATTGCAAATCAAAATAGCGCCTTTTGGCTCAATTACGAAAATTTCTGAATGTTCCACTGATCTTTGAATTTTTGCATTCACTATCAATTCGCTTCTTTTCCATACTATAATTCACACACAAAAGCAGCAATTCAAATCAAAATACTGTTATAAATGTCTTAAACTTAACACGCACAAACACCTTTTAAGGAGGTATGCAATATTTTATTTAACGGGGTCATAGGAACGACTTGTGGTTGCGCCACTAGCCTTCTTATATAATCCAATTACTGCCCTCTAGAAGTGAGTGGAAGACACCCGTTTTTTCGAACCAACGAGATTATTCTGTACGTGCTATTAGCGCCATCTGTTAGCGATAGAAATTTCTACCTTTTCCGCTTGTGTCCACCAGATGTCGTGTCCCTTACTCCTCATGGCCCTACTCTACGACTAATCCCAGAAATTACAGATAATGACAAAAAATTAAAATATGCAGTTTGCCGTTTTGCGGACTTTAGTCCATTTTCAACCTTTTTTTAAAAGTTGTGTACTTTTTCGGACTTTTTTTTTTTTATCAGTGGACTATTTCACTTCTTACCACCGGCAACAATGATAATATGGTTGGCCCTCGGAACTTACTGGAGTAATCAGTATGGCCCCAGGCTGGAAAGTTTGACCCTGGATTA
>JAHBCN010008348.1:0-39488 GCA_019359885.1 Listronotus oregonensis
TTTTTTCCCATATAGCTGCATTTTGTGTAAAATTTAAAATTTATAATATGAGCTCAATATAAAGGAACGGCTAGTGGAATTCAACTCTTAATAAATATAAGGCGTTTTATTTAAAACTTCCAAATTCATACCACTTCTGTTTAAACCGGGTGATAGGAAAGATTTATTACAGTAAAATTTGTGTAACGGACACCCTTTTATATGGGACTTTTAAGCTTACAAAAATATGCTTTATGGGAAAATTTCCCGTATATACAAACCCTTAGATAATGGACACCCTTATAAAACAGCCGGGGAAGAAAAATCTAAATTTTTTATAACCTATTGAAATTCTTTGAGTTTAATTTGTATTTTATTATTTTATTTTTTTGCAAATTTTAAAGGTGAAAATATCCAACAATAATATTTATGGCCAGGTTCAAATAGCATTAGTGGCTTGGGGGATTATCTTCACATTATATTTTTAGTTGTTTTTTTAAATCGATAAGTTATCGTTTTTGGAAATTTGAAAATTGTTTAATCATGCCCCCAAAAACGAAATCGTTTGTCACTAAAGGAAAAAATGATGTTTTTTTAAAAAATCGCTTTGGTTCCAAAAACTGGCTAAAAAAGTTTTGTTGAAAAATCCCAAATAAATGAAAATTTTTGGAATAAAGCTAAACTTAATCGAATGTTTAAAGAAGGAGTTAATTTAACAAAAGAGAAAATTGCAGAAGTCGGGAGGATTGGCAGTAGATCAAGTCCTCTCCAATTGGTTATACAAAGCAAGAGGTAAAAATGTTCCAAAATCTGGACCCTTAATTAAACAAAAAGCACTTGAGGCAGTAAGCAATTTAAAGGTAAAAATTTTTTGTAGTCTCGAATGGTTGAAGAACTGTTACCTGGCAATACTGACCACCCTTCTATAAAGGCCAATTATTCTTAATTTTATGGTGGCCGTTATAGAAAAGTTTTACTGTATATCGTAAATTGACATCTAATGACACAATTAACCCATCTTAAAATCAAAGCAATATTTTTTTTCATTTAAGTAAATAAACAGCTTGATGATTCAAAAAAAAAAAAACGAAAAATTTAAAATTTTCCCAAATTTAATTTAAAATAACTTTTGTTAAATTTAACGAAAAATGAAAGGGGCCCTTTTTGTAGATTTTTTTTGTCTATTAAGAAATTTGAATCTTCTTTCTCATGAGCAAGTTGCTTTATCAGTTACAAAAATTCCACGGTTAAAAAAATAAATCAAAAAATTTGGGATCAATGTTCAAGGCAAGATTACAAAAAAACGGCTTGTCGGACGAAAATCGCCCTTTTTTGTGGGAAATTAAACCTACAAAAAAACGTTTTTCAATTTTTTAAAAAATACATTTTTAAAAAAAGATCTGAGCAAAAAAAACGGGACGGACTTAAAAAATTAAAATCCGCGATAATAGACCTCTTTATAATTAAAAATTTAAAGGGGTCAAATTTTTTTTTTAGTTATCTTAAATACTTTTTTTTTTTAGTTTCATTCAAAAAAAAAACATTCGATTTTTTTTGGCCCAGTCAAATGTTTATATTTGGCATTTTATTTCTCAATCCACAGTACATTTGACCTCTATCCTTTCAGTCATATTCCCATGCTAAGAGCACATGCTTTCAATAAGCAATAAATTTTATCGCTCTCCATTATTTTCCCTTTTTCTCCACTACGTAAAAATTCTGGTATAAAACGAAATTTTAAATCGGAATTTTTCCCCCTTTTCCGGTCGATTGACCCGGGAAAAAGAAGAAGAGATACGACCACCCCGATCGGGGGACCCCAAAGTCCGGGGCGCGCGAGTCGCAAAAGGCCGGTAAAGTAGATCGAAAGGAATCGGCAAAAAGGGACCGTTACCGTGTCAGCTTGGGAAACCCTTCTTCGGTCACTCACATCAAATTTCAAAAAGATTACATAAACGGAATTGTTAAGGAATAAAATTATTTAACTTACGTGTACTTAAAAAATTTTTAATTTTGTATACAGAGTGGATTAAAAAGGTGTTTGTTTTGGAGTGTACCCACAATAGGACAAATAAATTAAGCTAATATAAAACGTTTAAAAAAGTGAAGACGGTTAAGGGAAATGAATATGATTTAAATATTTTAAATTTAATTTTTTTAAATATAGCATGTATATACAGGATGTTTTAAAAAAATTTTTTTAAAAAATGGGAAAAAAATTTTTATTAACATGCTCCTTTTGAGTAAATTTTGCAAATTTTATTGAATTTATGTCAAAATTTTTAAAATAAAAAACAAAAAATTAATATACTGATTAAAGGTAGGTTTTCAAGGGTTGGGGGTATTTTCTTATTAAAAAAATTGCCAAGATTTTTCGTAAATTTAAGTTAACTGTTAGAAAGAATAGATAATTCTAGGTTTAAAAAGGGACTCCTACTTCAAAACGATATAGATGCAACCGTTTGCGAAAAATTACAGTTTAAAAAGTGTAATGCACATTTTAACGCAAATTGTAACTTTATTTTACCACCTGATTTAATTTAAGTAAAAAAACGTTTAGGTTTAATTTATTTATAATGATCTAGTTGAGCTTTTAATAATTTAAATGAAATTTTTACAGTTATTGTTGCTATTTTTCTTATTCCTAGAAATGCGTTTGGTAAAAAAGAAAAAATGATTTACACCTACAAAAAGCAAGCTGATATTCATATTATGATCGCAAAAGCCTTCGGAAATGCGAGGAAGCAAAACAGTCACATAAAGGGGCATTTTCTAGTCGACAAATGTGTGCGATAAAGGTGTTTTTTTTTTCTTTTTTAAACTGACCAAACACACTTTTTGGATTTAGAAAAATATAATAACATTAACTGCAAAAACGCCATTTGGATTGCACCAAATCATCAGAAAGGTAAGACTTTTATTATTATTGATAAAAGTTAAATTTACGAAAAAAGTTGCTTAAAAAAGTTTTTATGACAAACAAAACTCCTACCCTTCAAAATCTACCCTTTATTAGTGGTAAAAATAATTTATTTTTTATTTAATTTTTTATAAATTTAATACAAATCTGTGAAATGTCCTTTAAATTACATTTTTGTCACTGTTACAAATAAATTAAAAACCATGTTCAGTACCATCGCTTTAACAGGCCGTAATCAAAACCGGGACATTTCCGGACCCATATTAATAGGAATCAAACTTTTGAAAATGATTTTCCTCATTCCCAGGAAAAACAAGGTTAAGTATTTTTTAAACCGGTGCACATCTCATATAGTTTAACCATTTAGGCTCATTTTTTGTTTAAATTCTCGTCTTGAATTTGCCTATCGATTTTTTTTTTGGATTTTTGATTTGGGTTTTTATTTTCCAAAAATTTGTCTCCAAACTTTAATTTTTATACAAAAAAAAACGAATCTTCGGCGCAAAAATGATTATAGGGGCCACAAGATTGGGTTTTGGCATACATTTTTTTGCTTAAAATCTTCCTTTTGATAAGCCCCACAAGACTGTTTACATGAAAATCAGGGGCAACATATTTTTATTATTCCCACAAACGCCCATAATGTTCCGAAATTTTTTACGCAAAAGGGACTTTTACTCAGAAAAGGTGCAGGAAAATTTTGATTCAACAAAAATTGTTCAGAATCATTCAAGGAATATGGATAATCTTTTTTAGAATTTTTGGACACATCTTCGGACCTCTGGAAAAATAGCCAAATAGAAAAAATATGAAATTTTTGCGCAGAAAATTAGTTTTTTTTTTCATAAAAATTAAAGTTTAGAGACAAATTTTCGGAAAATTAAAACCCAAATCAAAAATCCAAAAATAGGGATCGATGGGCAAATTTAAAACGAGAAATCTTGAAGAAAAATAAGTCTAAACGGTTGAACTAAATGAGGTGGAGAGAAATTTGAGTAGCCCAGTGTCGCTTTGTTCCGTGCGTTGCTCTAATTTTAGAGTTAGTACTTGAGGGGGAGAGATTTTTTGATAGAAACTTGGCCCATATTCTGGTTCTGGTGGGATTATTACTACATTATTACAAATATTGCACTGATTAAAATAAAATGCATAAAACAAAACAGAATCTCATTTTTGAACGATCCATTGTGCTTGGGGAAAAATGCAGCGCTTTAAAATAATCAGATTATTAAAGACATAAAAGCGATCGACGGGGATTTTAATGACTGGAAAAAAATTAGGAAAACCAAAAAAGACGGCAAAAATTGAAAAACGGACGGGTTTCCCCCGTCGTGATTGGGGGTTTTTAACATTGTTTTGTCGTCCCGACGGGGCCCAAGAATTAAATCAGTTTTCGTAGGAAAATGGTGGGGGAAATTTCACGATTTGTATTTCAGAGGGGTGCCCTTAAAATCGGTTTTTTCCATTTATTTTTTTTTACTGCCAACAATAAAACCGTTACAAAGTTTTCAAACTTCTTGGTTTTGAAGTAACCTCAGGGCTTTTTAATCACTTTTATAAGTGACGTTGGGGTTTTTAAAATTTTCAAGTGGTTCTGTCCAACTTAAGGATGAATCATAATTCACAGATTAAAACCCGTAATACAATAGCCAGCTTAAAGAAATTTTTGGTAATTGTGCATTAGTGGGCCTCCACCTATTTTTGCCCATAAAAATCGAAAAATGGAGATATTGAAAAGTTTTTTTTCATCTTGTTCTATTTTACGGCGAATTTACGAAACGTTTAGAAAAAATCAAAAAAAAAATTTTTTTTTGGTATAATTTATGTTTTGAAAATAAAAAAAAATGGGTATATTTTAAGTGTATTGTCAATAAAATGCATCCATTTAAGTTTCGCAATTCATAGTGATTTGTTTTATATTCTACCTGTAAAGATTAAATATTTTAAATTTTTTTGGATTTTTCATTTTTTGTTCAAAAAAAGTTTTTAATTGAAAAATTGATATTTTGGAATTTTTTTATATTATTCAATTTTTGATTAACTTTGATAATCATGTTGATTTTACATCCGAAAAAAATGAAGCCGAGATTCTACACAATTACCGAAATTTTAATAAACCCATGAAAGTACATTACAATTCTATTAGAGATCGAACGCTGTTAGAACAACACTGATACGTCACTGTCTCATATCAATTTGCCATATGAGACCGTGACCGTTTTTAAACTATCGCTGGAGAGTCCGATGAATTCCATTAAAGCGTTTTTATAAAATACTTGAGCAAAAAAAAATAAATAAATTCGGGAAAAAAACACAACAATCACTAAGCATTGACAGTTTCAGAACAAACAGCGAGCTTTTTTTAAAAATTTCGTTTTTTTTTCCATCAAACTTCTAAAAGTCATTTGACGTTCAGCGCATAAATTCAGCGTACTTTTTATCGATGGAATAAAGAACTTTCCTATACATATTATAAAATTTTAAGATTTATACAATATTTTTAAAACAGGCCGATTGCGGACCAAATCATCAGGTAGGTAAAAATATTAGCCCGATTACGGACCAAAAATAAGCCTGTAGTAAAATTTCCGGGTAATAAATGATTACCTGGTTCGACCCAATTTTGTCTAAATATTAAAAATATTTAGACAAATTCAAAAGTCCTTAGTTCGCCTAGTTTTACAATTGTCAGATGTATTAATAATTTTTAGGTTTATAGAAATAAATATCTATCACTTAAAGCGGCTTCTACGGAGGAATAATTTATACAAATTTAAAAGCCGTCAGTTCTGGTCGGTTATGGTTAGTCCTGGTTAGTTAAAGTGGCTTTTTAAATTCCAATTATATTTCAGACGACTAATTACTAAAAGTAGGAACAGTAAACTTTTCCGTTTAGGCCGCAATCCTGCCATGGCTTAATCAAATTAAATTTATTCCAAAAATTATTGGTCCGCAATTCTGCCATACATAACATGAAAAAAAAATACCTGCCTATTTGGTCCGCAATCTCGCTATGCCCAATATTTTAGGCCGATTTCATGTATTCCATCTTATACCTAAGTATGAGCATTCTTGACATATTTAAGTTTGTACGTCAAAAAGGACGTTTGCAAATTTATTATTAATTTTTTCTATAAAAAAGCCTTTATTATTTAAGTTGAATTTCTTGTTGGACCTAATCTTATTTAGCATTAAAAATAAGGGCAACTTCTTGTAAGGTTGTCTATTCGGAAAATTTTTAGTTAATAATTTATTGCCAATTTAATATTTTTATATGGCTATTACACAAACTGCAACTTTCATTTATTTCATTACAGTCCATCTGGAAAAACCCGGAGGTTTGGTTCTATCTTATCCCCTTTTTATTCGATAGAATATCTAGAATTAAGAAATTTGTTGTCTGCAAAGGAATTTTCTTCTCCTCAAAAGCTTTAAGTCCTGTATTAAAAAACTGCTTCCTATTTTACTTTAAATATTTACGATATATGATGGGTGCGACAGCGCACACGATTGTGTATTAGTGACATTAAATTAGTCAAGCAATTCGGTGCAAAATTAGAGCACTTTAAGTGTTGATATTTTTTTTCTAATTACTAACATTCACTTAATTGCTTTATCATGTTTTAAGTTGATTCTATCTTTATGAAAACTGTATTTAGATTCACTAAAAAAATAACTTAAAACACTAGAATAAGACAATGTAATTAATATAAATTATCAATAAAACAAATTAATACAAATAAAGTCGTTACTGTTTTATAGGCCGTCATCAAAATGCCATTTAATTTCATTGGGGCCCAAAATGCAAAATAACACACCAGCTTGTGTTTTAATCATATTAAAAACAGACAAGCAGACGACTATGGAATGATTGATGCGAACAAAAGGAGACAAGAAACTACAATTTTAAAATAGGCGATAGAACAAAGGCATTTGGTATCCTTTTTCCTCTATTTAAAAAAGTTTTTTGGGTTTAAAAGGGTTATACCAGTTTTTTCCCTTTAAAAATTATTTGGGGTTTTCCTTACAAAAAAAGAAAAAAAAGACCCTATAGGATTAATTTTGGGCATTTTTCCAAATATTTTTTAAAAATGCAAAAAACTAACTAGCTAAAAAAAAACGGGGGTATCCCAACAAGGACTGAATAGGGCCATATTTATGGCTTTCCTCATAATCAAAAACTGTAAAATAGCCTTTTTTGTAAACCTTTAAAGAACACTTAAAAAACTGATTTAAAATGAAACAAAACAGATACGATAAAAAATTAACATTTTTTACAGGAACACCTTATTGTTGAACAGTTTTAAAAGGGTGTCCCATTTGTATTAAGACGTATAGAAAAATAATAAAGATAATGTTTTAATAGACATTATTTTCATGTGTTTAGGATTAGTTTTTAAGGGTTTTGCGAAAAAAAACATAAGATGGTTACTTCCCATTTTTTAATATGGCAAAAGCCTATACAATCAAGTATTTTAGAAAGGTAGACTCGCAAAGTGCGGTGTCTACAACTATTCAAAAAAAAAGAAAACTTTTTACTTTATTATACGAATAAATCAACACTTTGTAAAGAATTTAGAGCTTTTCTTAAAGGGTACTAAGTAATACAAAATTAAGCTTTGAACCAAAGAGAAAGACCTGCATTATTAAAAATTCTTTTTACAAGTTGAAGGAAATTAATGAAGACGGGCTTTTCTAGTAATTATAAAAACAGATTCTAAAGGTTAAGAGATAGTTTAAAATTCTTACAAAAACTAGGCCTACGAGATGTTAAATGGTATTTGAAAGTGATATATAAGTTTTAAGAAGGTATGTAAAAAATTAAGAGGTATTTCAATTAGTTTAATTATTTTATTCAGAAAAATTGTTTGAACTTTCCATGAAACGACTTCCGTAAAATATTTATTAGCATTCTTAATTCCTTCCTTCAGCGATGAGAAAAAGAGTTGATACGTTAACGTTTTATGCTCTAAAGAATTAGTCATTATGCTCCTCTAATCTATATATATAATATTATAAAGAGAAAAGATTTGATTGATTTTTTGTTTGCGTTGAATAGGATCCAAGTTTCCGGACCGATTTAAAAATTATTTTTTCCATTAGAATCCTACATTATCCCTAAAAGAACTAGGCTAGGAAAATTTTTAACTCCCTAAAGGGGAAAATAGGGGGAAATTTGTATTGAACTTTATCATTTCAGGACGTAAAAAATTTAATTTAGGCTTTTAATTATAAATTTAAAAAATGATCTTTTTAATATTTTTTTGATACCCTCTGTTGGGGAGGTTAAAATGAGGATGAAAGTTATATGTACAGAAAAATTGTCATTTTTAAAGTTGCCAATATGGGAGTTGGTAATAAGACTTCTGATTACCCAGAAAAATAGGAGACTAAACGTGTAGAATGGGGGGGAAGGTAATAGTTTGTGTGGAACTTTGTCATTTCTGGATTTAAAAATATGAAAATTGTTATCTAGGTTATTGATTACGATTAAAAATTATCTGTTTTGGCATTTTTAAAATTACATCCCCTGGAAATTTAAAACGGGGATGAAAGTTTGTATTAACAAATCGTTACATTTTAGAGTTGTTAATATGCAATTAGGCTTCTCAACTTCGTCATTTCTGGATTTAAAAGTATAAAAATTGGTATGAGCTATTGATGTCGATTAAAAATGATTTTTTATAATTTTTGAGGGTTAAAAAAAAGTTTGTAAAAATCGTTTTTGAAGTTGTAAATATGGATGTTTTTAATTAGGCTAATTAGAAAAATAGAAAATGGTAGTATATTTAAAACTTCATCCCCTGAGGGGTTAAAAAGAGGGATGGAAGTTGTATGAGAAATAAGTACTAACTTATTCACAAATGCCATTTATGTTATACAAAAAGATAACGATAAAATAATAATGTTTAATCGCAAGACGCGCGCTACGCTGTAAAGTGTGTGACGAAAGGCGGAGCGCGGAGAGCGTAATGTAATGTGACGTAACCGAGTGTAAAGGCAGCCAGATACCTGAGGGCAGACGTCGTTGAGGCATTTATCAAATGTGTGAAATTCTTCCGCGAGAACGGGGAAAAAAGCCAAAATCGCGTAGTTCACTCGAACGAAGCCGCAGGCGAAATGCTTGTAACTTATAAAATAGCAACTAAAAGAGTTATACAATAATATACCTACTAGTCTTTCGGTTACTTGCCAGACATGCAAAATGGGACGTCAAGTTTTTTCTATTTTTAAAGAGTTTTAATTTTTATTTTTAGGTCATCTACAAGCTCGTAAGGGTCAGGTCAGTTGCTTCCAGAAAGAAGTCGATATATTTCGTCCCCTCCTAGCAGCTCCCAACAGAACAAAACGTAGTTTTACTCTTATACATCCCTTTATGTTCATTTAAAGAGGACTCAAAATTTTGAAAAGAATTCCAAAATATTATTTTCTAAAATTTACCAATAAAATATTTATTTTCTCTGTTCTAATGCATAAGCGTCAAAACATCCTAGACTATCCCAATAAAACAAACAAAACTGCGGAAATCTTACCGATATTGCATGATACAAGTCTGTTTTACCCTTAACCTAGTTCCGTTTTTATCTAAGGAAAGAAACTCTTAAAATAATTAAAGCATTACAAAGCTCTTCTTAAAACTAATTTAAATAAGGTCGAGTCAAATACTTCAGTCTGTTCTGGAAACTATTCATTTAGTATATTCTTTCCTTAAACCGCTAAGGGATAATTCTATAATAATTTAATAAAAGGAGGTCTTCATCTTTAATTAGAAAGCGATTGCGATTCTACTTGATGAAGCAAAACAATCGATTATTACTTAATTTTGTTGGCAATAATCATAACTGTTAATAATCGCTGCTACGTGAACAGACTCGACTTACAGATCCGGAAATATTTATCTCCCATGGTATTTCGTTCTTCTTAAATGAGTTATTCTACGTGGCGGAATAAATTTTAATTACCGATTGGAAGGATGAAAATTTTTATAGTATCTTTAAACTAAGATACTAAAAAAATCCATACCTTATTAGCAATGAGACCAATTCACACCTCTAAACAATTTTTAAACTAGCTTACAGGGTGACAAAAACACGTTTCCTTCATTTAAGATAACTTAAGCAAGGTCATTATTTAACTACATAACCATAAGAGCTAACCTACTGAATGTCTTCTGAGCCAGATATGCAGCCGGCAGGAAGGGTCAGGGAGGTCCCCCCTGGGTTTTAAATTACTTAAAAATAAACATTCCTGCCTAAATCCTTAAATTTTACAATATCGCCTAGGAACTTAAATAAATATGATTGTTATTTAGAAATTAAAGTTGTGGTATTTTTACTTGTGTTTTAATTTCAATTAATTAAACTTTTTGACCCCCTCTACATTTTTTTGGCGGCGACCCTGGAGCCAGATAATATTGGGTATGTTCCAACCTGGCAAGAAACCGTTGTTATCAGTTAAATAAACCACGGTGGTTTATTTGACAGGGCCTGCGCGTGACCGTACAATAAACGGTTTCTTGCCTGGGTTGAAACAAACCTATTAATATCCTTTAATCTGTACCCATATAGGCAAGTTTCGCATAGTCAAATAGGGGAATATATTATTAAAAATATTATGTATATAATTTAGAAAAAAGCTTTTTTGATTTTTTTTTTTTCATAATTAATAATACGTTAATTAAAATTAAAACACTTTTTGATTAGTCAATATCATATTCCCCGATTTTGTTGCCAAAATATATTAGTATAGTTGTTAAAAGGAATTTGAAGTAACTTTCCGGGCGACTGGATTTTAATAAGAGGAACAAATAAGTTAGAAGCAAATGTAAAAATAAAAAGTTTAATAAACTTTACTGAATATTACGTTTAGTATTTTAGATCTCGGTTTTTTTAAACGATAAAAAGTTTTCCCGCCGGAATGTATTTACTGCTAAATTAGAAAAAAAGGTATAAATTTTAAACAACTGTGTAAAAAAAGGCGCACAGAAAATATGTTCAATTTAAGTCGCTAGCAGCTGGTTACGTTTAATCTTCTTTATTAGCTAAAAATAAAAAGCGATTATTTAACCCGATAACAGTTTGCGATGAAGTCCTATGTAGTACAAACCTTATTAGGTAGAATTTGCATCAATTTTTTGGGACTGGTGCCTTTGGATTATTTTTTATAGAGACACACGGTATCATTTTTTCAAACAAAGTTTACAGAAAAATTTTCTGTGGTAATGGAAAAATTTTAGCACCATTTAGAAAATATGTGCCTATTTAAATAGGCCCAATTAGAAACAACCTAGAACACCATCCCCATATCTGCGGAATGACTTAACCCACTTGACTTAGCAAACAGAAGCCGATGGTATTATTAATAACTCCAACCTCAACCACTAACAAGTTGTTGGGAACCTATCTTTCACAAACACAAAAAATCAATGTTTTATCAATGTCTAGCGGCTATAGTTAACATAAAAATTATTAGAATTAGATTCTGGTTAATAATTTAGTATTAACATTACAATAATGTTTTAAAAATAGTAATAAAAAGCTTTAAAAACCATAAATAAATAGTACAAATTAAGAAAAATGTTAATTTTATGTTTGTTCTCTTTTGCTTTAATTCATTCATTCATTTTCCTAAGTTTTCTTCATAATTCTACAGAAAAAAAAATTGCTCTTTTGGCTATTTTCATTTGTTATAATACAAAGGAAAGTCACAAAGGCCTTGATCAGTACTCGTTGGATCACCCATTTAAGTTAGTACGTAGGCTTTAAGCGTTAGTAAATTATCCTCAAATAAAAAAGACATATGCCAAAAATACAACAATACGCCTCAAATATCTGCCAATTTTTCTGCATGTTTTTTGTTTTCCCAATCATTAAACATGTCCGTCAATCGGGCTTACAATAATCTGATTAAAATACAAGCCTTACATTGTTTTCCGTTATAACAGATCGTGCTGATTGAATCGGGCGATTCTGATGACTAGCCAGGAAGCTAATGAAAAATAGCTAGGTACAATTTATTTTTATATTTTCACTGCAGTTTAAGATTACGAAAATAATTTTGATTGATGAAGACATTGTTGACTAGCATTGTTATTAATAACCCCTAAGTCTCGTTTGAACAGTAAGAAAATTAATTTTTTTTTTTCGCTGATTATACCCACCGTTCTTAAGTTACTTTCATGTCTGTTAAACGTCATTTAATTAACAATTTTCTCATTAGTTATTTAAATATACACAATTAGCCTTCAGTTTAATTTAAATTGTTTTACTATCTGAGCGATTATCAAACTCTTAAAAGTGTATTAAAAATGTATCTGTTATAGACAAAAACGTATTTACTAATAACAAAGGGTACAGGAAAAAAGTTATATTAGATTACAAATTACCTTGTACTTTAATTATTAATTTCTACAATTTATGCCCATACACAGACTACTCTACAACATCCTCCTTATTTCCCTGACCTAGTCCCGAGCAATGATATGTCTTTAGTTATTCAAAAAGGTGGGCAGAAATTGCAAGGTAGTAAATAAGTGATTTAGACGGTTTAATATTTCCGAAACGATATACAGGATTTGTACAATCGCATAATAAGATGGATAAATGTTGTTAACAGACTTAGACTACTACTAACTTACCTACTATATAAGAAACTAAAACATATTTACGAAGTAACTGGTTCGGAAACTTACCTGAAAAAAAAAAAAATAATTAATTATTGCTTTGAAAAACATTAGTTTAATTAAAGGATCAATATAATGTAACAAAACTATTTTTTTTAAGGAGGGGTAAAGATTTTTCGGCCAAAAAAGGCCTATTTCCAACAATTTTTTTATAACATATTGTTTTTTTATAAATTTATTGCAAGTTCTCCGCTGGTGTTTTGATTAGATAATTAATTTCTCTCTCAATTGACGCCGAGTTTTTTTATTTTATCAATTTTGAAATTTTTTGCATCATTTTAAAATTGAAATGTCGATTTTTGACAATAAAATCAACCCATTTGTTATAGGATTGATACTAATTGAAAAATAAAAAACACTCGACGCCACTTGATAGTTATTTGTATGAAGAATACGTGTACAAATTTTTAAAACGATGGGTTTAGTAGTTTTCTCAAAATGGGTCACGACTTTAAAAATTACATTGGGTAAATCGATTTAAATTTTACACGCTCAGCGCAGGTAGCTAAAAGTTGCGAAAAACTGAGTTGGAGCAACATTCATTAAAACTATTCTAAATCCGTTAATTTTGTCCGATGGACTTTAAAATTTAATACAATATTCTTGAAATGTCATATATTTAAAATATTAAATGAAAAAATTTAAAAAAGTTTTAAACTTTACCCCCCTCCCCCTTAAAGAAAATATTGTTTTATTTTTTTACTGACGTTCGCAGATGCGTTTCAACTTATTAGGGTTACAAACAGTATATAGTAAGTTTATTAAAATATTTCCCAAAACTATTTAATTCTTTTAAGACGTGTAAGGGGGGGGTTGGAAATAACCCCCCTCCCCAACATACGCTACAGGGTACAAATACAAAATATTGAAAAAAGCGTACTAGCTCCATCCATTATGTACCTATAAAAGTATTAAATGCTGTTCAACTTTCATCAACCTCATACCACTAGTAATATGTACATCTTTTTTATCTTGTGACTGTCGAAAAGGCTTAAAGATATGATACCCAAAATGGTCTATATCGAAACCTTGTAGGTCGACTACGACCTACAAGGTGTCTATGGCAGCTGTCAAAAATTCAACCGAAGGAATTTAGAAAATTCAATATTAGTTAATCAAAGGGTCTACCTAAAACCGAAATACATCTTAAGTCCTAAGTACTAACGTACCGTTGGTGCCTTAGCTTGCATATGTGACAGAATTATTTGCAGGTTATTTTTATTAACCATTATTTCGTACGGTACATCGTAGCTGAGGCTGGTAACATTTTATAACACAAACTTTACATTTTGTTTGTTTGTCTCAAACAACCCCTGCTCCTTTTAAGTAACTGTTTATTTGTTCCCCAACAAAAACACGTTAAACGAGGCAAACAAATAATTGAATTATTTACCCATTCGATTTAAACTTGAGTAATTAAACAGATTTGCGGCTTGGACTTTTCGAAACATTTGGACAGGACCAGCGCTCTGGGATTTAACTATCCCAAGTGAATTTATTATTTTTTAATTTATATACTGTGTTTTAAAAAATATATCAACTTTTTAGGTCGTTCCCTTAAGCCACAGTTATGATTGATTAATCGCGTCAGTTTTAAAATGTATTAGACAGATTGTAATATTTCATTTAGGCATCGCGTCAGTTAAAATTTAAAAGGAATTATTCTCTAAAATACTTGTCAACTGCTATATTTTTTTTATTTTAATTTAAAGGTTATACTCATACCCAGTGTGGACTATTTTTTAATCTCATAATCGCCATTTTGGTTTTTGATCAATCCTTATAGGGCATATTTGAATATATATTATGAATGTCAGAGATATTCAAAGTATTGCTATTATTTATTTGTGGGTTCTAATAATTTACAAAAAAAATTAATGTTTAGTTTAAGAAAGCATAGGACCATATTTTCTTATCTTAAAAAAATGTAAAATATCCATAAAAAACAAATTTAAAAAAATATTAACATTTCTTTATTGGTTTGTTTTTAAAAACCTATTATTATTTTTAGACACATTTTTTTAAGGATTTCGTATTCATATTTAGTAACAGCAGAACTAGTTTAATTCATATCAGTAATTTGCAATAGAAAATAAAAACAGAATGAATAAATACGTGAAAATCTTTCGTTGATTGCTACTTTTTATACATATTGGTAAAACTGAAAAATATAATTAAAATAATACTATTGTAACTACAAACTAATATTATAGAAACGTATTAAAACATTCAAAAGAGAATCAAAAAATAAGGTGCCCCACTAAGAAAATGTTGATTTTATGTCGTATCTGTTTTGTTACAAAGCAAATAATTTTTTAAAGTACTTTGAAATTTTACACAGGATCATGTATAGCCAAGAAAAGATACATAAAATATTAATTTTTTATGTTAAACTGTTATTAAGCCAAGGCAGGTTAAAGGTAGAAAACGTCAAATATTCGGTTTTTGGGATCTTAAAAACAACTGATTTTTCGCCGGATCGTGGTGTGACACATAAAAAATATTTTTTTTTGTACTGGTAATACGTTTCAATTTTGAGTGGTTAATGTAAAGCCATAAAAATCGTACTGACAGAACGACAAACAGGGTTGCTAATTAGGCAGGTAAAGGGGTAGCAAAGTGGCAAATTACGCAACTTTGAGATCTGCGAGACAGGAAACTAAATAGCTTAACTGCTGCTATTTGCACAGGTATTTGCGGAGCCGAGTTAATGTGATACCGGCATCAAGCGCTTCTTTTTGTCTAATTACATAAGGTTAATACCCAATTAAATACCTTAATATGGGACTAATTTAAATGTCAGCTTTAACAAGTCATATTCGTAATGTACTTAACGCATTTTTATATTTTAAATAATTGTGCTTAAAAACAAATCGAACTTTACTTATGGAGTACAATATCTTTAACGTTAACATTTAAAAATAAAACAAAATAGTCCATGAACCAAAGCGAATTATTACACATAGTGCTATGGAAATAGTTTAGTATTTTAAAACTTTAAAATACTAATGTGAAAGTAAATTATACAAAAATTGACATAAATGATGGACAACTATTAATTACTGATATAATAAACCCTAAAATTGTAAGTTCAAAATAGCAAAAATACCATACTCTCCACTGATCTTCTGATCTAAACTCAGCTGGGACTAGTAAAATGTTCACATGCTAGTTAGTGAGGTCAAAAAACTGATACGAGGTGCCACTTTGCCCTTTAGGCATATTATTCAACAAAATCTCATAAATAAACCGTTTTTTACTTTTAAAAAATTAATCTTGACTGGAAATCAGCAAAATGTCTTTAATTTTTAGTAAAAGGAGGCAAAAAGAAAGTCGAGAGTCAAGTTAAGTTATTGAAAAATGGAAAAATAGTTACGAAATTAGGTAACTGGGCATCTGTGTAAGATAAGTTACATTAAGATGTTAGTAGAGGCACAAAATGTTGTTGCTTTCCCAAAGTACTATTAGGAATTATATTCAGCAACGGACAACTTTTAGAACTAAAAGGGTTTTTCCGGAACTTTTGAAAATTTAATTATTGCCTGTAGTTCCGTTTACTTCTTATATTTTCTTATAATAGCTACATATATCGAAATACGTCATTGTAATATAAAGCCAACAAGATTCGTTAGTTTAAATGTTTTTAAAGTATAATATGTGACGAAAAACTTTAAGACCAATCGTTTAAAATTATAACATGCGATAAAATTCTTTCAATTATACTTGTTTATAGTGTTTTAATGGGGTAAGTTAGTATTGGTACAAAAAATAAAAATATTTTATAATTTCATGACCGTTACGAAAAACTCACTCACATCACTTTAAATTTCATCCTATCTATTAAAAAAAAAAAAAAACGCATAGATCAGCCTTCTACTGTTTTGGTTTTTTTCCAGAAAAAAAATATAGCCCAAAATAAATAAGACGTCAGTTTTTTTAATCGCCCACAAATGGAGGTAGGAAAATTATTTACTGGTAATACACAAATTACGATAAAAAAAACTATTTTTAACCATTTTTTCTTATAAAATTGAAAGTATTAATTTTGAAACAAATCTGAGATTTTACCTGCAGAAGACCAACCACCAAAGAATGTCTAAATTAAATAACAATAAATTTACAGAAATTAAAATTTTTCGCATTCTACGTAGTGTAGGCAAATTTGGTTACTTTTCACGAAGTAATACAAGTTTTTACAAAGAACTGTTACAAAGAATACCTAACAGATAATTTATTAAAAAGATTTGTGTTAGGGCACCAAAAACAGTAATTTCAAAACTATATCCCAAAAATTAGTATCATAGCATGCACTTTACTACATAAATTAAGCATGGTCCTAAGTGACTTGGGGAAAATGAAAATTTCATAAAGTTTTTAAAGTTTTACTACTTAAACAAAATATAACTAAGTCTGCATAAATTGCACTATTTTGACGCCAAAAGTATGTCATAAAATTTAGTACACGTACTTTCCGGACATCCCGTAGACTCCAAATATTGTCCATGAAAACATTTATATTTTCAATAAATTCTGAATAACTGCTTGATTAAATAAAAAACACGTTTCACGGATTAATTTCTTTTTTATTTGTTGTTTTACATTTTGGAACATGCCTATACGTACCACCAACATATTTATTTTTATTTGTTTAGCACATATATTATTTTTGCAAGCTACATGAACTATTTATTTTTGTAAATTAAAAATTTATGCACATCAGCTTTTCTTGTTCGAATTAGGTTAAGTCTGTAATATTTTTGAAAACCTGACTCTAACGGCCGACGAGCCGGCGTTGTTAAATTTAGCAATGGACTTAGCAATTGTTAAAAGTTAACAACGGTTTAGAATGTTTAACAAAACGTCATTGTCAGTGTTAATTAATGATTTTAGTAGGCAACCTGTCAAAATCTGACATTACTGCAAAAACCCTTCTAAACGGTAACGCGTTGAAAATAACTTGTATACCTTTAAATGTAGTTGAGAGTAGTTTTCCTGTTGTAGTCTGTCCTGAAGCTGGCTGTCTAGCAGCCGAAACCGGTCCCCTTGCTAAAAAAGAATGGTCGGATAAGTAACAAAAATTTTCCCTAACAAACAAAAGACAAATCAAGAACTAAAAATTTCCGTTATTTAGGTTTAAAAAAATAGTAAAAAATAATAAGCGGTGTTCAGACGAATCTATGTTGCCAAATTTAAATCCATGATCCTTGATCAAGTAAATTGGGTTGTATGTATAATTGTATCTATTAAATGCAAGCAAAACCCTTACCTTAGAACTTACAGGGGTGATAAAAAAACCAGCAGGTTTTTACGTAAATGATGTGTAATTGGTTGCCTGATTTTAACACCTATTATCAACACTCCGTTTGCTTTACCAAAAAATTGTTAGTTATAATATAATTGTTACCTTTTTTCCATTTACTAACAATATTAATTAATTAAATATCATCAATAAAAGAAAATCCACGGACCACGTATTATGAATATATTTACCCATCGATAATTTCGTAACTAATAAAATATTGGAACAAAGCATATTTGGACAGGAGGACAGTTACAGCACCAATATATTTTGCAAAATGGCGCATTATTAAATTAAAACCGCCGCTTTGCCATTTAAACGCAACCTAATTAAAATTAAAATATAATTTTATTAATAATTTGCGAATTTAACGTCATTATCGGAATTAAAATTACCGACAAAATTACGAACTACGGATTGTCAATTTTGTTTACTAAAACCTTCTATGAAATTGAAATTATCTGTTTTAAAAATATTTTAGGCTAAAATGCTCTAAATTTAAGAGAACGCACTCATGAATTATACATTTTAGTTTTGTTGTTGTGGTTAGTCCTTTAATATGTTCATTTCCGATTGAGAAAAACGACTGAATAAAAAATATATTGCATTGGTTTAAAGAGTCAGTAACCACGGTTACAACAACAAAAAATGTATTCTACTGGTTTAAAAATACCGTTTCCACGATTATTTATAGATATTTTTTCCAATCGAAAATGGATACATCATAGTAGGCTAGGAAATAGCAAGTATTTTGGCTCCTTTTTTTAAATTAACAATTTCGGAAAAAATAATTAAAAAACTTAAGAAGTGAACTATTTTTTAAAAAATCTTCACTTTAAAAAAATATATAAATTATTTGTAAATTATAATTATATAATTACAATATATGCAAGGCGTTGTTCCATTTAAACAAACATCATAAATCTATCTACACCACTGAATTCTAAATAAAAAACGCTACATGAATTCATTTTTACTTTGTCTATTTAGTTTTAAGTTTTTTTTTAATTACTTAATACAAAATGGTTTTTGAATTACCTAATATTTATTTCTTAGATTTTGCTGGATGACATTCCCAAAAGAGAATGTGAGTAGCATAATTTGGTAACCCTGGCTTATTTTTTTGTATCTTACAAATATCATTCGAACCTCCACTGCTATATTAGACACTGATGGTGGGCGGTAAGCCCATTTATTTAAAAGGATTTAAAGATCACTTACAAGGATTTACTACCCCAATAATTAAGAGTGGCCCGCCATTAACAGCTTTTATTTAATTTATTTTTACACAAGAATTTATTTTATTAAACTATTTTTTATAACACCCTGTATATTATTTTATGGTGGAGCAGATTTATAAAATAAATTAAACAAAATGCTTAAAAACAATACTGTGGTTTAGAAATTTAAATAAACACCGAGGGAAATTTTAATTGTAGTCTACTCTCTCTTCCATTGTAAGCTCCCTGGCTCTATCTGCATAAATGATATATTGTATTGTAAATATTTATCGGGAATAAAATATGTATTCAAAATAACTGGCAGTAATAAATAATTGGAAATAATTATTAACCTACGAATTGGTTTACTCCTGTGGCTCATCAATTAATTATTGAAATATGGATTAGTTTTTTTAATCAAATGTTTATTTTGATCTATCTCATTAGCTACGTAACTCTTACACTGAGCTGCTGTATTACGTACAAAATAGAGAGAACATCCCTAATTAGCCCTTAGCATCAAGAACATGTATTTATCTTTCTGCACATGAAACTTAAAGTCTTCAATAGAAAAAATAATTCTTTATTTGAGACGGAGATTTACGCGTTTAAGTGAGGCAAAGTTTAAAAAAGGAACTATTATCCTGGGGCTGCAAGTAATAGAACTAGTTATAAACAAAAAAAACGACTTATTTACTGACAATTTTGGTGTAGTTTTAGGCGAATATGTCAAAAGGTTTTATCAGCAAAAAATAGTAAAAAATACACCCAAATATATTAACCGTCTACTCTTGGACCCTCAAATGTGAAACCAATTCCTTTGAATACAAGCAAAAAAAGAGAAGAAAACAATTCTTTTGGTTGTCTTATACATTTTCGGATAGAAAATGACGAATACTTTGATAAAAAGTGTTTTTGTTTTTTTTTAATTCATCCGATTACTATAATCTTATTTCTCCTTCTCTTTTCTAAAAACTTATGGGTGATAGGTATAAACAAGGATTATATTTGAATTCAAAATAGGGATCGACCGATATGATTTTTTGTGGCCGATACAGATACTGGCGTTACCGATATAAGCATGGCCGATTTTTTATTATGGATATTTTGCTGCGAAAATTAGATAAAATTGATTAATTTTTAAGATATTAAAAAAAACAATACAAATATAGCTTTTCCGTTTAACACTGCTTAAAAGAACACAATACAAACTCGATATTCGGTGAATCCCCGAATTTGGCATCGCTCGGCAGTCACACGACGCGCGATATTACGTCCTCTTGATCAATACAATTAGCCATACGAGACTCATTAGGAAATTAACGTTCAATAATAGATTTATTGGTAAAAGCAAGGCTTATAGCGACTCATTTTAGTCACTCCTCTTTGGTTGTGATATAGACTGAAGAATATTCGAAGGACTCTTAATATAGCGGAAAAATCTTTAGTTTAGGATGTACGCACAAGTTGGATCTAAATGTTGGAAAACTTAGTAAAACGAAAAATGCTTTAAATATATTTATAATAGATGATCCAGTTTGAAAATATATGACACTAGCATATCACCTGTGGAAATTAGCAAAAAACTTACTAAATCTATTAAAATCCTTTGAAGAGATTATCAAGTTTTTTAGTAAGAACAAATCAGAAGTAATACCATTACTTAAGACACACAGACTACTAAAAATGAGCTTTAAAATTATTTAAATAAAAGGTGCAAAGACTACTTCACTAATATAAATCTTCTTTTGGCAACTTTATTAGATCCAATGTTTAAAACATGTTTTTTTCGACAATGAGTAATCGCGAAAAATCTATACAGGTTTAAAAAATTAATAATGCGAACAGTTCTATTCTTGGTGTATTTCTATGGTTAGGATTATAATTATTGGGCAGATCTACCCAAAATCCTATAATACATTGTTGGATTATTTCAATGAGTACAAATAAATTTAAATTTAAAAGAAGCTATAAAGCTACCTTCAATTACAACATTTTTACAAACATAAACAGAGATACAACAAACAGAAAATACTTCAAAGTAACTTTAAATTTCCCCTGTTTACTCATCCGATTATGCGTATGCAAAGATTGAAAAAAAGGGGCAAAATCTCCGGGCATCTTTTAATCTAAATTTTCTTTACCCAGTCCTTCGCCAAACTGACGCGTTAGAAGTATCAAATCGAAAAAGAGCGATAAGAAATCCCGTCTAAAAAAGCACAAGTTGAACGGGATTTAGGTTGTTTAGGCCTCTTCGCAAAAGCTTCTTTGCTTTTTCACTTTAAAAAGCGTGTAAGTCGAAGCACTTTCTGATTATCTGAAAATAAACGCATTAATGCTTTTTGAGGGTCGGCAATATATTAACTCTAATACAGATTATCCCTTCAAAGGTTCTAAGGTACAGCATTCATTTTTAATCAGGAATTTAGGCCCATCAGCTAAGCTGAGGATTTTACTTTAACTCTAATGACGAAAGAGAAATGGTTAAGAAATACAATGGCGATGCTCAATAAACGTTATAGTTGTTAATAGCTGACAAATCATTGATCTATGCGTGTAAATTTAATTGATATATAAAATATTGCATAACCATTTGGTTGTAAAAAAAGTGTGTTTCTGTTGGATTCCACATAATCTGACAAAATTTTAAAAAAATGTTTGTCTAGATTAATGCAAACAATTGGTTAAGAAATACAATGGCGATGCTCAATAAACGTCTATAGATTGTAATAGCTGACAAATCATTGATCTATGCGTGTAAATTTAATTGTAATTGTAATAAATAGAGTCGCTTGGCTCAAAATAGCCCTACTTCCACTTCGACCTAGGAAGATCTTTTGTTGATACCCTACATTAGGTAATACTCTAAATTCCCAAACTTCTTGCGAAATTGGAAATGTTTCGGTGATCAAGTCTTATTATATTTTCATGTGTCAAAAATGCTCTTGTCAGATATTTTAACCTTTGGCGTGTTAATTCCATGCATTCATATAGTATATGTTCGGCGGTTTTGCTCGATCTGTCATACGTACAGCGTTTACTGTCAGTATTTCCCTTCTTTTTGAGGTAATACCTCAGATGGCCATGTCCTGTCACAGAAGCCGACTGTATGGGTCATTCAAGATGAACCAAATCCAACAATAGTTGTTAGCACTTTCTAAACAAAAAGTCGCAGGTTTTTGGAAGAAAATGGTCATCAGACAATAGTTGAGTCGTAAAGAGAAACGTAAAACGGCCAATTCTGAATCGTACACAAACATTTGTTTACCAAAGTCTTCGGTGAAATGAAAAAAACCACCATCGTTTTTATCAAGACAATGACAGCTCTTATACATCTCGTCTAACAATTGACTACTAATGGGTCATCCGTCATAGAGCCGATTTGGTATCAAATTGGGTGAACATTAAGAATAAATTGCGTGAATAACGGCTTTTGTCAACAGAAGAAATTCAAAAACCATGTTTTGGAGGTGTCCCAAGCGGAAAAGAAACAACATGTAGTTTGAATGCATGAAAAAGTGTACAGATTGTAAATATATTCTAAAAAATAAAGTTATATTCAATTACAAATAACTATTTCTTTATTATTAAGCTCAAAAAATAGATAGTGCCCATTGTATTAGTATAATTTAATCATGGGTGCTCAGATTTGGCCGGATATTTTTTGCTTAGTTTTAAATAGTACTTACCTTTGAAAATTTAACAAAACCAATTTTTACAAAATCACAGGAGCAGAGCTTAATTGATTTTGAAACAGCTCGAGTTAAATTCTGGAAAGCAACTATTCGAAATCAAGTCAAAAATATTCGACTAAAATCTGGAAACGAATGGTATTTGGTAACACAATTCCACAAGTGAATATGACACAATCGTTGACAATTTAATGAACAATATAGAATACGCTTCTGAGTTAACAATTGGCGACACAATTGACACATTTTTTTTTACATTTTCGCTTCTTCCATTTTATCCGATAGCAAATTTCTTCTTTTAACGTTTCGAATTACTTACGAATTAAATTGTAAATTTATACGGAATCTTTATAAAAAAAATTCTGGCCAATAACATTATGTAATTGGCTAAATTTATTGAAAAAAAACTAGATTAATCTATTTATTTTTTCGATACAGTACACCTCCTGCTAATAAAAGCGCAAATAACATATTTATGTTTCAATAAGCTAGGCATATACACGCACTTTGCATAATTCACCAATAAAACCTGTAATATGCATAAATATTAAAAGCCATAACAGTTATACAAATTCCGCCTGGGTAATTTTCTCTCGAACAAATTGTATCGCGTGACTCGATCGCGCGACAACCTGCTAAGTGCCGTTAAATTCTCTAATCATAACTTATAAAAGTACGAAATCTTTATTTTAATTTAAACGGACTTTAAGAGTAAATTTAGCCCGTTAGTTACAACGTTATAGTCCCTTGGGACAAATAGAAAAAAACTAGACTAATCATGCTATTTGTCAGAAAGTAGTAAAGTTTTATTACTTAAATTTGTACAATGCGGTGCAGCTGAATATTTGTGGATTTTCTCATATTTAAAAAAGAATGTAAAATAGCCATCTTGTGTATTTTTTTCCGTTAAATCTTGAAACACACTTTTAAGAAAATAAGTAAAACAAAAGAGATATAACAAAATTAATTTTTTCTTAATAATACACCTTATTTATTGGTTTGTTTTAAAACGCGTTTTGTGTTTTTCCGATAAGTTTTAGTAAAAATAATTTTGTATTTATTTTTAGTAACAACAGAATTTTTTGATTTTAAATGAAAAACAGAAAAATGTAACAATTATTATATAAAACGCTAAAACACAAAAAGTTAACATTTTGTTAAGTCTAGCATATTGGTAAAAACGAAACCTATAATTAAATTAATTTTGTTTTTATCTGAAATGAATACGAAACCATCTTTATTGAGACGAAAGAAAAAAAATAAACAGCAGCAAAATAAAGTTGTTCTATTAAGAGCCACTTTTGCAATGTTGTCTTAATCTACGATTTAACGTCTTAAAAACCAGAGTTTTATCATTGTTAATAGGTAATGTCATTATGTTATCTGTAAATCTTGTTTTTAATTAATTACATATTTGACATCACCATTAAATTTAAAAAAATCCAGATTGTAATTTATTTTACTGAATACTTTCAGAAAACTTATTTCCACTTCGTAAATGCGCTTGGTAACTTGTTCGTTCCTATAACCTCAAAGCAAATTTTTATTAACTGCGAATTTGGACAAGTTTACGCGTTTATGTTTTATCCTTGAATTCCCGAGATCAAAACACGCAAGCAACATATATTCTTTTAACTTTATTTTTGTAAAAAAAACTTAAAATAGTGATAAAGCTGAACCTAGACAATTACATCCAACATTTAAGAAATACCTTAGCCATAATGAAAATGACTTCAATAATATAGTATAAATTTTATAGTAGGCATATTATCTGAAAGAGAAATTTAATCTACGGGTTGACACGACATTGTAAATGTGGATCTAAAAAAAATGGTAATTTTATGGTATTTAGGATTATGTAAGAATATAAGGAAAGAAAAGTCAAAATAAGGATTACATGTCCTTGTTGCTCTTAAGGGTAGTTTATAAGTTTGTCACTGCTTCGAAAAAGATAGAGAAAAGGAATGTCAAAAATTTGCTTACAGAGTCGGGCCCAAGGTGACCATTTTACATAGTTTTTTTTGATACGATAAAATCTATAAATAAACTGCTGTTTAGTCCTTGCCGAATGGTCATGTACATACACTTAAATATATGAATAAATGCAATACTCTTTACGGGTTCATTATAAAGATGTGGTTAAAATATGAAACAATATTAAAATATAACAGTTAATTGCGCAAAACTGCAGAAAAAACAATTATTTTGCAACATACTCTCTTGTTCTTCATCTTCTAACTACACAGTCTTCATTCATTGAGCAATTGTTTTCAAGGCGTTATTTAGCATAACATGAATGCCTAATTGTTTTGTCACCTACATACTATTATATGAATAAGGTTGATTTGTTTCAATAATGATATGCATGTTACTATTGTATTATACATTATTGCTCTTGACCTTATGGAGCAATAAAATATTAAAAGTTCTGTAATACCTGCTTGTTTAAAAATGTATAGATAGGATAATTATATATAATATCACCACTTATATAATATCTATATTATGTATGTATAATACTACTTTTAATAATACAATGGCTACCAAGAATTAAGAAGAAGGTTTAACTTACTTTTTAAAATATATTTTAGACTTTTTTAATTTTGCAGAAGAAAAGCTTTTAATCAACTTTTTGACCAGCTCTTGGAACCGAAATTTGTTCATTTTTGTTAGAGAAAGACGAAATCAAAAACAATTGAACAAAAATGTATCGTATACATATACGTTTGTTTTATTAATGTAAGAACTTCAGCCTCTTGGGGTGAAATGGTGAAGTAGTCAATTGCTTATTGGCTAAATATCGGCCTAATATACTAAGTTTAGATGGTTTAAAAAGTTTTATTTTCTAATTTAAAAACCATTTTTAAGTTTATTTAAAAAAATACTTTTGTACTTATTCCTTAAATTACACTGAATAAAAGGAATAACGATTTAAAAATGGCTAAAAATGTGATCTGTGATACCACAATGGCCTTTTAATGCCTAGATTTTAGGTTTAGATAAAAGCATATCTTGCATGTTTGCAGATTATTTGCAGAAAAATAAATTGGGCGCCTTATAAATTGTCTTGCAGTTATTTGACTAGACACGCGAATTTCAGTGCCTTTTGGGAACATTATATACCAATAAGGTATTTTTAACCTAAATGATGGCAACAGTTGAACATAGAAACTTTTATCATTTCTTTTTACCAATAATTCAAAATTAAGTACTTTAATATTGAAATATACGACGCGACATTGTGACGAAATAGGGCTATACACCAATTTTAACATCACTTTTTAACAATAGCGTAATGTTTGGGAGGCATAGAGGACCAGTTTTCCCACTTTTTAAAACAAATTAAGTGGTTGAAATATTTAACTTTTTACCAATTATTACTAAGTAGGAATGTTCCAGAAAAATCAGGTTTATATCTTTTTACCCAATTATTCACTATGATTGTTAAACTTTTCCAATATTTGGGCTATTAAAAAATATGCTAGGGCGTTTGACCATTTACTGATGCCTTTTCCAGAAATGCGTAAAAACTGTTATGTTTTAAAATATAAATTTTAAAGGGCCTTGGTATATTTGGTCCTATTTCAATAAAATATGACAGTTTGAATATGATGATGCCTCTTTCAGGATATGCTAACGAACCACCCTCGTTATATTTGAAAAAAAAAATTTATACCTAAAAGAGTTTTGTAAACTTTTATCTCGTCTGGAATAAACAAAAGAGAATTAAATTAATTTTTCCATGACTACTTGATTTAAAATAATTAACCGTTTTAACGTATTCATAACACTCTTGATTGGAATTTTAAAAAATAAATATTTTACAGCAGATGTGTTATCGTATTGATGTTATTTCCAATCGAAAAAGGAAAAAGACATACCGATGGCAGGGCCGTATTTAGGTATGGCCGCGCCCTTGGCGGAGCTTAACATTTGCGCCCCCCATGGAATGGCCAAGCCAATATCAGCTTGGACACAAAGAGAAAATCTCGGTACTGGCATGGACTTCCGGGTCTTAGATACTCGAAGGCCTTTATAAGCCCACCGAACCAACAATGTACTGTCAAACTACTGGAGCAATCAAAGGAACACCTTAAAACTCTAGTGGGACACTGCAGATTGAAAAACCATCATGCACAAGATCGGCCTAGAGGAAGACGCAGAGTGCCGCTTGTGCATGGGGGGGAGAATCGTGGCCCAAATGGCACGACTTAGATTCGCAATCCTCGGCAATGACACCGGGGTTTTCGGAAGTATGGATACCCACCAAGGGAAAACCGGGGGTTTTGGAAGGAAAAAAAATTTGGAACCCGGAAAGTTTACAAAATTAAAGTGGAAAGTTGTAGATTTTTGAACCGAGAATTTCGTTTCTTTAATATACCAATTTTGTGGTCGAATTTGTGTTAAATTCTATATTTTCTTTATATAAAAATATTAGCCTACATTTTAAAAAAGACATAATTTACATAAAACAACTGATTGTATCTGACTAAAAGAAGTTGAATGTCAATAACTGTCATCCTTATTTGCGGATGATTAAACTTAGAATAAATTTTCTTAACAATAAAATTGTAGTTACAAAAATACTGTGCATAGCAGGCCTACTAAAACGTAACATTTATACTTTAATAAATTAACAAAAAAAAAAAGAAATAGTGCTGCCCCCAATGTATAAAATACCAATTTATCCGCAACCTAAATATTAAAAAAATTCAAAGAGTTACATTCTTACTGTAGGAATCAAAATAAATTGATATTTTATCAATAATTTGTACATTTTTTAGTCTTAATATATTAAAAATAATTAATTTATGTATCTAAGTTAACAATTTGTTAATCAATTGTTCTGTTGTAATTTATTTATTAAATTAATTTTGTCAATAAAAAATAATATGACTACGGTACTGACAACTGATTAAAAAAAAAATTAAAGCCGATTTTGCGCCCCCCAGGTAGCTGCGTCGCATCTCGCCACCTCCTAAATACGGCCCTGACCGATGGTGCTATTTTAAACTTAAAAATATTATAATCTGGTCATTTTCGATTGAAAAAAACACCTATAGTGTAATTTTGCAGGAAGTTTGAACATGATTTAGATTTCCGAATTTTTTTTATAGTTACGACAGAAGAAGTAGGTACGAAATTTTAACGAAAATAATTTTGTATTTATCCTTTCTAGAGACAAAGCTCTACCTACTGGTTTAGTTTTAAGTAAAATATTACCCAAGTTATTTTAAATAAACCGAAAAATTTGTTTACAACTTACAAAAAGAAATATAACACTCATAAAGTAAAAGTAGAAATATTTACATATTTTACCATATCAACAATCTGTCAGTCGGCACTTGCAGTTTACTAAAAAATAATTATAGAGTTTATTAATATAAATAAAGCACTTAATTTATTTATTTATTATTTAATTATGCATTTATTTGGGAAATGTCGAAATAGAAAACTGCAACCAAGTTGATTTAGATAGTTGACAACGTAAGTAGAGCAGAATTGCTATACACATAAATATTTACACTCACTTAAAATCAAACACTTAATCAATTACCGAAATAACCGCCAGATTTTTGTTAACTTTTATAGAAGTATATTATTAATTTTTTTTAGTTCAAATGCCAATTTTTGAAAAACTGATTTTTTTTACCCAAACCTACGGAGAATACACAAACTTTCATTTTAAATATAATAAAATTTAGGCGCCAACTCTAGAGCTAAAGTGTCAGTTTTTTCCAAAAAATATTTCAGTCTACTCCTGGCCAAGTCAAGACATCTCAGACATTTTGTCGAATTCGTACCTCTTTTCACGACTTGTGGGGCATAATTTTGGTATTTTAGTCTGACTATTTCTTTAAAATTAACAAAAATACAGCTAGTTTTAAAAGCTCATAAATGTTGCTGTGCTAATAGGCTATTGAGAATGTAAAAAGTTAGGTTATTTCTTATGTTCAACTAACCATAAAATATGAAAAAATCGCGGAGTGCTACCACTTTAAGGGATACATTTTTGACCTAGGGGTAAATTTGTCCAATTTTCCGATATTTAATATTAACTTAAATTTCATGCACTATTTTCTATCGAAATGTCACCGTCTAAAGACAAAAAAATTGTTGATAAAAATATATTTAAAAAACGAAGCAAAAAACCATCAATGTAATTTTTAAAACTTTTGTTAAAAAGCTGTTATCATGTTTTTTAAAACGGTTTTTGGTAAAAGTATTTAGGATTTGTGGTAACCGAGATAAGATGTTTACAAATTTCAGTAAATTGGTAAACCTTATTGTTAAAACAAAATGCAGCAATTATTTCTAAATTGTACACATTTTAAATAAAATTGCATTAAAAAAAATGAAGCAAAAATTTTACGCAAAAAAACTTATAAATGGTAAAAAGAGTTTAAAATTTTAAATAAAAGTGCATTCAAGCCGGTGGCAGCAAGAAAACTTTTAAACTGTAAAAATCCATAAAACTTATGGTTTGTACGACAATCTCATAAATATAAAATTTTACCCAAAATGTTTTTTGACCTACCAAAAAATATAAACTATTTTATTTAAAAAAATAGTTCAAAAAAATATTTTACCTAAACTATTCCACAATTTATTTTAGATAAAAACTGTATATTGACACAGTTATAGCTCTTAAAATAATTATCCTCAAAGGCCTCCCATTAATTCCATAACGAAATTATTCCTGTAAAAAGAAATAAAACAAATACGCGGATTTTTGGGGTTTAATAAAACCAGACAAAAAACTAGAATTTATGGTGAAACAATGCACAACATCCATTGTGTTTTAAATAATAGCGTTAGAAATCTGCCTTTGTAATATAAAAATGAATTGTTTAGGAAATGGAAAATTCCAGGCATTAAATCAGCATGCTTTATTGTAAGCTTCCAAAGAACAAGGATTAGTTTCATTTTCAAAAAAACCTGTTGCAGAAACTTTAATATAACAGAAAATGTTCAAACCCGGTCTTAAATTCAAGTTTATACAGATACATATGTTTTTAGAAAACAATTATTAGATATAATTAAAATTCTAATAATATATATATATATATATATATATATATATATATATATATATAT
The DNA here is from genome assembly GCA_019359885.1 of Listronotus oregonensis. Lineage (NCBI taxonomy): Eukaryota > Metazoa > Arthropoda > Insecta > Coleoptera > Curculionidae > Listronotus > Listronotus oregonensis. The sequence continues at coordinate 29,891 of JAHBCN010008348.1, forward strand.
ATATATATATATATTATATATTTGTCATTTTGGTTTATCATGCCAGTTCCTAACACTGATTTGGAAAGCAAGCACAGGGTATCTGTCAACGAATTCAAGGACTAGAATTAACGCAACGCCAGTTTGTAGGCAGGGTGTTTGGTATAGTGATCTATTTGTTTTTGTTTTGAAAAAACGTAAACAAATTGCCAGATCTCAAAAATCAAAATCAGGAAATTACCTTCAAAATGTAATATAATTATTCAAAAATATTGGTTTTTGTGTTAATATAGGCAACATCGATTTAAATATAAACATTTATTAACATGACAGTTCCAAGCACCGGCAACAAGGTTAATTTGGACAGCTGCTGCATTCGTTTAATAAAAAATGATAGTAAATCAGGTGTTGTACAGCACTTCGATGTCATTGATGTCATTTAACCTCTTTCTAGTAGGTTGTATTATTCAATAACACGTTTTGCAAACTGACTTGATCAACAGCAATCGAATTGAGCATCTAAAGTAAATGTCATATCAGTCTGTCACTACAGATAATAAACAAAAATAGTTTTCCGGCTTTAAAAATAATTTCTAACACTAAAGAATCATCGATTTATAAAAATGTTATTTATGGTGCAATGCCATAAACACTGAAAAAGTTATTATTTCCAGAGTGATGTTATTTAGTGTGTTTAATCAATGTTGCCGGTGCAGTGTGTTTACAAAAACTATTCCTCCTTGCCCCCCTGAATATATTAATGCCAAACAAGGTTTGTTTACTTTATTTCTATCCAAGAATCCGTTGGTATCTGTTTTTGGTTCTATGTACAAGGTGGCAGGCATCTTCTTTGCTGGAAGCCCTTCGTAAAGATGTATATAACAAGAATCGAGATATGGTTTTTCATTTTTAAAATTTTAGTCGCTTATAACTTTGCGAATATTGGTCGTTAAAACAAATTGTGGAAAGAAAAAAGTTTCTTTTAAATTTCTTACAAGACAGAATGAGTTAAAAATCTTAAAATGCATTACACTTTTTGCAAAATGGCAATAAACAAACAATAAAGGCACAAAAGCGTAGTTTTTGACTAATTCTTTTGGATCCTTCAGATTTTCCATTATACATGGTAAAACATTAAGTTAAGATCGGTTTTATTGTTTTTACATAATAATTATGCAATCCAATTTTGTTTGAGAATTTTGCAAATTCAGCAGGGTCTAGAACTTAGACTTTTGTCCTTTTCTAGCATCCTCAAGCTCTCAAATGTTTTTTTAATCAAAATTAGATCATTTGAGTATCCTCAGCAATTGTTTAAAATTATGAAAAAAATCTTGCCTATGAAAATATGGTTTGACAGTACTTGTCAAGACGCTTCTTTTAATATATCGAAAACGTTAATCGGTCGATTAGTTGCCAAAGTTGATCAGCGTTTTTAAGGCGAATCTGTAAACAATAATAAATACCAACTTCTTGCACATGAATATGTTTTTATATTTACTAACAGGATGATTTCAGAACAACAAAATTGCATTTTTTCATTTGCTTAAACAATTATTGCCCTCAGCAATTTTTCATAACTTTATACAATACCTGAGGGCGCCCAAATCATACGATTTTTTCAAAAACATTTGAAAGCTTAAGATTTCTTGGCTATGTGAAATAAAAATAAAATATTTAGGCAATCTTTTTATATTTTAAAATATTCATTAAACAAAATTGAATTGCAAAATTATTGTGAAAAAACTATTGAACTGATTTTAACGAACTTTAGTATGATGTTCCACCATAGCATGAAGTTTTATCTGGCCAAATATGAAGGTTCTCAGAGAAATCTAAGGGTTCAAAAAATCCATGCAAAAAAACTACTTTTTTGGTTTGTTTTTTGTTTATTGCTATTTTGTTTAAGCCTATTACATTGTTCTATTTCTAGCTAATCCTATCTTACAGGAAATTTAGTTACGGATCTTTTATCTCCCTACAATTTTGTTCTGCGACCAACACTTACAAAGTTGTGGGCGATTTAAGTAATAAAAATTTATATTTTATGTTTAGCAAACGTCCCTGAGAAGTAGCATATCTCAATTTTTGTTACATACATCTTTTTAAAGGGTTTTGGTCTAAACTAAAAGGCTCCGAACACCCCCTTAATTCGTTCCTGCAAACCTAGAGTGTCAAGAATGTGAAAACTTCTGCATGCATAGGTCTTTCCTTTCCCCAAAACCTTTAAATCCTTCAAGTTTTAAGTTCCGTGTTAATAACTTCTTACTTTATTTAGGAAAGCTTTAGGCCTTCGTAGATTGCCTTAAGTAAAAAAAGTTTATAAGGATTATTACGCGCTTGAAAAAATTCCAATTTTATAAATCATTGCATAATTTTTTAAAAATTCTAATTAATTAGGCATACACAATTTGCTATATACCAAACAGAGCAAACTGTCTGCCTGCTTTGAATTTCAACACTAATCCACTATTGATTAAACGTTGCTTCTGTTTTCTATTTGGCTTTTAAAATAAAGCTGAAATAATCCCGCTGTACAGATGCAAAATCCCCGAACTTTTTTGTAATAAAAATATTTAAAGACATTAAAAGATGGTAAGCTTTTAAGCTAGAGTTACTTAAATAAAATATTAGGTGCTGGGCTGGCTTTAAAATTCTAAAAGTTTCTTTAAGAATGATCTGAATAAGTAGTAAGTATACTTTAGGGAGGCAAAAATGTCATAATTAATAAATTTGTATTCGTTACTTTCTTGGGGAATAAAAAACATTATCTTTACGACTAACACTTCTAATTAAACTTTTTGAAAAAGTAATTAAAACGTGAAATATGAAATATCGAAATCATAAGGAATTCGTAGATTTTCAAAAGTAAAAAAAATCAATCAATTTTTATACAAAATATAATGCTTTTTGTGTTGAAAAAAGTATAATAAAATCAGAGAAATTAATTTGTGGTCTTTTTGGGATAAGTTTTACGTTAAAAGGTCTAGTAACAGTCTGGGGGTCTATTTCCCACCATAACGCTTCTTCGTTTGAGCAATTTGCTGTTGAAATCTTTTGCAGAATTTATCTAAAACTGCATTTAAATTGTCAGAAGAAAATTTCAAATAGGAATTAAAAAATGCAGTTTTAGTGACACATTGCAACCTGACGCTTTGTAAATTTAACTGGATGTGTGAAGTTCTCCAATTTCTTGTTACCCAGGAAGTTGCTACATACACTTTTAAAAGCAGGCCACGCTGCTGTATTTTCTTTTTCCGAAAAGGCAGTTTTAAAATTTTTGTCTTTAAAATGTTCTCATATTTGCGCCCAACAATTTTCCTCCTTTTAGCTCAAAGTTTTCAGTTCGGATTTTAAAGCTGGGAATGCTTAAGGTCCATCGGTTGGTTATCGTTGCTGCGGCAAGGCAAACGCTGCCGTTGTCAAGCCAATGAAATTTGTCAAACCAGGTTTAGAAGGCCTAGCGCGGCAAATCGGGTAGCAACTGCGCTAAACGAATAGGCACCTTAAGAGTGACGAGAATAAACCTTAATACCGAATTCTAATAAAAAAAATCCAAATAATAAAAACCCTGTATAAGTACTAAACATGAAATAAATAAAAATCAGTTTATGGTACACATTTCAAGAGCTGTTTTAAAAATATTAACGCTTTCTAGGAAACTGCAAATGCCGGTTTTAATAGCAATTTTACTACTTTCATAATAACGCTCCATATGTGGAAGACCGAGTAAATAACATAATAAACGATGTTCAAGCTAGTTCTAGATATTTTATGGTATGGTAAATAGTATTCCAAGGTTAAAAGTATGTAGGTTTCGAATGTATTTGCTCAAAACATCACGATCTAGATTTTTATAAATTGCGTGGTATATATATTGTGGATATACTTGGTGTATAGGAAATGGTTTAAGGACGATTACTGCTAAGAAATTATCTAAGGTGTTACAAATACAAGAATCAGTGGCGGCTGGTTCTTAAGGGCGAAAGGGCTGTAGCCTCACGAGACAACATGTAAATAAACAATAAATCAAAAATAAATTTTCTATTAAGTAAATCAATTCAAAAAATTAATACATATCCTAATTTTAACTTTATTAATACCCCGTTGTGTGCCTGACACCCGGTCTAAGTGTCTTAAATTCGCGACATATATTCCTTACCGATATTTTACGTGGCAACAATTATTTTCGCCCTAGCCGGGCCGCTCTGTCCGCCTGAACCTGCAGTGGCTGCGTCGTATTCCCCCACCTAAACGGCGAGCTATACGGGATTTAAAACGCGAAAGAGCGACATAACCTATCAACGAAATGGGGTGTCGTTTTATTCGTTGCTGTCTTGCTTCCGCGTGTTTAAATAATACAAGAAATGTCAAATATGTACAGTTTTCTCCTGACCTTCGCTCGCTGACAAAGTACTCATAAAATAACTTGGTACGCCTATTCCATATCTGAAGCTTACTCATGCTGATAAATCCACGAAACGCGATTGGTATACCTATTAGGACGTCTAAAAGGTGCATCAACACCAGAAATCGAAGCAAAAATCCAGGGTATGGTTTTGAAAGATTCTCAAAAAACGACACAGATTTGGAAAAAGCCCTAGGCTGCCTTTATAGCGAAAGCAATATTTTGGCTAAAGTGTTGGGTTTCAAAAATCTGTGTGCACAATGGGTAAAGCATTCGCTAACAATTGAACAAAGACACATTCGAATGATACTTTCTTAGCAACATTTGGGGCGTTTTACAAAGAACACGAATGATTTTGTTGGTAGATTTATCACTATGAATTAGTCCTGGATCCTGAATCAAAAACAAACGGTAAAAAGTGATGTGAATACAGTACTTCGGCTCCGAAGTATTGCTGCAACGTATGTTGGAGCCTCTACGTTACCAAGGGTACATAGCGCAGATGAGTTGCGGTGGAGTACACCTACAGACACTGGACAAAAAATAGAGATCCGGTATATTAAGTACGACAAGTAGATACATTTCACTATGCGACCATTAAAGCGATCATGTTTCACTCCGTGGTTAAGAAATTTGGGCACTGTAAACTAAGCAGCACAATAATAATCATCAAACCCCGATGGTAAGTTTTAAGCAAATCCACCGTTTTCTCTTAGCTTGGTACGATCGTCTATGTAAGCTGGTAAACAAAAATAAGCTCAGTATATTATTTTAACCTTTTGAAACAGCTAGATGTAAAAAACTCGTTTATAAAAGAAAAAAATGTTTTACCAAGACAACGCACCCTCTCACCCACCTCAAAAAATCATCGCGTTAATCTAAATTATAAAATGAATTTTAACATAAGCATCTTTTTCGCCAGATTTAGCAGCCCCCGACTTCTGGCTGTTTTCACATTTTAGAAAAATCATGCGTAAGAAACGATTTTCCTGGAACGTAAAGGTAATAATTTCAAGGATGAAATCCATAAATTAGAAGATCATAAAAATAAGCGAATGGAGATTCAAGATTATAATAAATAATAAAATATATGTATTTCAAATGATAAAATCGTGTCTTTCTTATAAAACGAAAAAAAACCATTAACCATCCTGGGAGCTTAAAATAAGTGTAAGTTGTATACATTACCAGTTACATATTCTGTTAACGTCCTTCTTCTAGATTAACTTACCTAAAAAAAAAAAAACAATATTTTAAAATAATATTAACATTACTTTCATTAAAAGTTGAAAAAATATTCCACCAAACCCATTCCGCAAAGCAATCAAACTTCGGTAATAACAAAAGTTTTATAATTCACTTGTTGATTTTTATCTTTAACGGGGGAACAAAAGCACTTTATGTCTGGGAAAAAGCACAGAACTTATATATCGATGGGACAGAAGTGGTTAAAACCAACGTCGAGCGACATGGGAATTTTAAACCGAACTCGCAGCCTCTCGGGATAAGTTCTCGGTTTTTTAAAGTTTTTAGTTCGCGATTTTTTCGATGAAACTTTTACACTCAACACTGCTTAGTCATAGCTATAATGGCACATGAAACGAGTTAATAATTCTGCTAAACTTGGTAAATAATTTTAGGTCCGATAAACAATTAAAGTTAAACTTACTCAAATAATTTTTGACGAAAGTCCATTATCGAAATTATGGTTGTGTGAAAGATTTTTTTTATGTTACCTAATTTTCACTATATTGTGATAAATCTACGTGTTTTGCATATAATTTAGCTTCTTTAGAAAGCTTATTACTATAACTATAGTTTTAGTTATGCTTGTGACTATGAAACCCTTCAATTAATCTTAAACCTTCTTTTAATAACTGAATTACACACAATATGTTCTTCGGAGCAAGGAAACAAAAAACTGTAAAGAATTGTTGTATGATTGTGATGGATTTGTTTTGAAAAAATTATAATTTTGAGGGTTCTTCCTAAAATACTGAAATTTAATAAGAAAATTTCACTGCGGTACAAGTTTCATAAATTAAGGTTCATTTTTTGGAATGACCATAGATTGGGTTTAAAAAATTGCGCATAATAAATATCCGAAATGAATTACACAATCTGATAAAGAATTAGAACACGTTTTGTTACTATAACCACACATATACTTTTAAGAATAAAGAAAGCTTTCTTGTGAGAACGTTATCATTAAGAGGCAAATGACTCTTAATGACCCCGCTTTTATTCAAAACCACGAATACTGAGAGTTGTAAAAGAACCCATTCCATGATATGGGAGCAAAATTTTAAGGGTATATGATTAATAATACAAGGTATACAATAAGAAGAGACGTTGTACGACACGTTTACAATGCATTAAATATACAGGACCTTAATGCAACGTTTCTATTAAATAAATGCCGTTAAAATCCAAAATATTAATGAACCGAATGAAGAAACAATTTGGTTTTAAACCACAAATACTTCTTTACGATAAAATGCTTTAAGTTGTGGAAGTTATGTTGTCGATACCGCCAAGGAATCCTTTTTATTATCTCTTACATTAAAACTTTTGCATTTAGAATACATTTTATCTTCCAAGTTCCAACTCTGATGACACTCTGCAGATAGCTGCATCACATAAAGAGCTAACACTATATTCTAGGAATATATTAAGTAAAATACCACAAAAGCAGTCAACTGAGGGTATATAGTCTACAAAATGTGTAAACTCCGTGGCGGGTAAACATCTCTGGTATAATTCGTTAAACGAGTGACCTGTCTTAATTTGTTTTTTGAAAATTAAATAAAAACATGAATAGTAAAGGGTGTTCTAACAAAAGTTTCCGGATGATGGTGGTAGTTAAAAAAAATGTGGAATAAAATATCTTTCAATACACTTCTCTGAAAGGAAACAATTCTTTTGTAAAAATTTCCCATAACATTGACGTTTATTTTTTGAAAATGACAAGCTGTTATGGTACAAAGGAAGCGATGTCGAACGATAGTTAACGAGTTTTTATAGCATGAGATAATAAACCTGAACTTAAAGAATATGTGGTTCCGACAAAACGGTGTGAGGGTAACGGGTCGAAAGAGTGCGAACCCGGCGCGCCAGGAGAAAACAGTTAGTAGGACAATTGGCATGATGAGATAAGCTTATTGTCTGAAAGTCTTTATGTTTGTTACGATAGGATCGCAAAATTTCTTTAGCATTTTGGGAAAATTGCCAAAATGTTCTCTTAAGTATTTGATAGAAAAATAGTAGTTTTTCTGTAGTAATATAAATATTACTGTCTTTGTGTTCTGGACCAAGAAATTTGGCTAGCGTACCTCTCAGGTAGTAAAGCTATTCTAAAAATTATAAATTAACACATTTTACGTAAGGTTCAAAGGTAACCAGAAAGTAAAGTGTGATAAAAGTGACTTGAAAAACTAGTGATTACGAAGCGATTGGTGAATGGTATATTAGGAAAATTGCTGAAGTCAAGGAAACATATAAACTTTTTGATAATATAACTTGTCAATAATGTATACCAAGCTTGTAAATAATTTGTAAGTTTGACTAAAAGTATTCTGACATCTCTTGTGTTATAAAACAATTTTTTGTGAACATCATTGTAAGTGGATAGTAAGTTATCTTTCAGATTTCCAAAACCTTTACAAATTAATTCTAAGGCTATCAGTACCTGTTTAAAAGTTAATTTCAATCTTTTACATTTTTAGATTTATTAAAGTAAACTTAACTTCTTAAAATTTGTCAAGGTAAGTATATACTCTTAGTAATTGTATATATTTGTAGATATTGACTTAATTTGCTGATACGCCTCATTGGCGTATCCACACTATATTTTATGTGGGAGTAATTTCTATATTGTTTGTAAATAAAAAGTTGTCTACAGTTACTCTATTCGTTTGTGTCATAAATAGCAATAGTCTCTTTTAAGGGCGTGCAAACCTTAATTTGCACATATGTTTTTCAGTTCATCTTTAGTCGACGGCAGAGTCTGTAGGCAACAACATCCGGAAACTCTTGTTGTAACACCCTTCATGAAACTTTTGGTTTTACAGTTAATATTTTAACTCTGTTTCAGTTTGTGGAGAGTAAAGGTATATAAGAGAATTTACAAATAAAAAGGTTTTTTTTTTTTGTACACGTTATGGATCACAGTGTCCTTTCAACTTTTTGGATCAATATTTTCAAAAATAGAGCCGAATACCAAAACGGATATTATGTACCGTTGCACAACCTTTAAATTGAGTAATCACATTATCCAAAGACAAATTTAAAGTTTAAACTTTGGAAGTTAGTTGTTACACCAAGAACGGGGGCGCTGTCCTCCCTCCGGGGACGATTCGAGAGTTTCAACCGGTTTTCGTTAATGGCGTACTAGTGCAAACAACAGGAACAGTCCGTTAAAGTTTAAACTGAGATATTGTTTGAATTTAAAGTTTGTTTCGCCACACACTGGTTTGTTTTACGAATGTAGCAGAACAAAATCACAAAATGACTACAATTTTTCTTTTTTGTTCTAATCTTTTTTTCTTTCCCCGTTTTAATTTTTTCCCTTAAAAGAAATTACAGTCTATAATTCCAAAAAAATTAGTGAAGTTATGTAAGGCTAAGAAATAACCAGAGTATCCTATAGGACATTTATAATTTACTTTCACTTTAAAAGTTACTTAACGAAAGGAAAAAAAAGTTTTGATAGTAGAGAGATTCTGATTCATTAATAAAAACCTCGTTGTATCTCGGGGATCTTATGCCGGAATGACGTGTGCATAGTTTACATGAATTCACGTTAACCTGTAAGTAGGTCCTGTCTGACATTACCCAGATGGTAATGGGAGATAGTTTAGAGATGAAAGTTATTTATATAACGTTCGTGAAATGCAATATCTGCAATTTTCGGTACTTAAACATTTTTGAGGAAACTGAGGAAAAAAATTGATTAAACACAAACAAAAAAGGCATTAACAGTACTTAGTACTTGGACATCATACAAGCCTCCGTAGTCCCATAAAGATAAACAAAGTATGAAAAATTATTAACTGGTTTTTCTTGGTTTGCTACTATTGTTCTGTATCAAGGGTGAAACATTTGGGTTGCTGACATGTGGCATATTAATTACATAACTGGTTTCGATAATGAAGTGTTCGATTAAAGTGGGTGGTGTTTATCATTGTTACAAAAGTTGCCGCAGTTAAAACGATA
>JAHBCN010008349.1:0-39148 GCA_019359885.1 Listronotus oregonensis
TTTTCCAAACCTCAAACTTATCTTGGATTGGGGCGCCAAAAATCTTTTCAGTTTAATGCCTCCAAAACACAGTCCTATTCGCTGTCGCGAAAAAAGTCTCAGTGCTGAACCGTTACATATGAGCGGCCAAGATCTGCAGAGCAAAGAGTGGTTTAATCTTGTCGGCGTTAATTTTGGGAATAACCTCAACTGGCACAAACATATTACATCCAGAGCCTTCCAATCTGTACACTCTGTATGTGTCTCAAACCAGACCTCTTTAAAATATTGTTCCTATGCCTGGAAAATGGCGTCTCCTACAACACTTAGCATTCCGGACGCCATTCAGAGAAGAGCTGTTCGTCATATTAATGATCCCACGCTTACAGAGAGGCTTCCTCCTCTTGCCCACCGTCGAGCTGTGGGGGTTTGTCGCTTTTATAGGTATTTCAGGCTCTGCTCAGGGGAGTTATATAATTCCTCCTTTGGCAGCTCCCAACAGAGCAACACGTAGTGCAACTTTTATGCATCCTTTTACAGTTCAATAGAGGCCCGAACTTCCCGTTTTTTTTTGTTTTTCATTCTAAGTGTCCAGACTATGAAACCTGCTACCCGCAGAAGTTTTTCCTTCTCCTCCCATCCCCAAATATTTAAGTCCCTGTGAACAAATCCTCTCAAGACCCACGGTACGTTAGTAAAGACCTTTAGCCTTCGTGGGCTTCCAAAGATAAAAAAACCTTGTATATTTTTATAAAATCATGGGGGCCCTCCATTGGGTCATTTGGTAATACCTTTTAAATATTTTTACAAATTTTCCGAACAAAAACATAATAATGATATTTCGTTTGTTGACCAAAAACCGGGCTGCCTGCCTTCATTGACCGCATTGTTTTAAAGGAGCCGAGTCGAATTTTCCATCTAATTTACAATTGGGCGATTTTGGCTGTTTTCCCGAAGCAGTGTAATCGCATGTCTGGGTCAACACCCGAAGGGGAAAATTCGATTTTTCAAGGGTTTGTTTTTTATACGGTTATTATAAACGGATTATATACGATTTTAGGAATTTATTTTTGTTGGTGTATGTTTTTGTAATGTAAATTAAAAAACAGTGCATTTGTTGACAATTTTGTGTACGTTACCGATGACAACTTGAACGAAATACTTACATTAAATAGAATAAAGACTTTTTTACGCAACACAAGGGGGGAAGGTAGACTCTGCGTTGGCCATTTTGTATTGAAAATGTCTTTATAAATAATTTTGTAAATTATAATGAAGAAGTAATCAATTTTTGCAAGTGCCAAAGACAAAGTTTTGAACTTAAATTTATAACTATTTAGGTAAGTTAAGTAACCTTTTTTTATTTTTATCATTAAATATCTTTTTTTAACCTATAAGTTGCCGTCATACCTCTGGCATAGCGATATTACTTACTGTCGGGTGACAGATTTTTTTTAGAATATGTTGTGCCACTTTTCGTTTAAACAGATGCGATACAGTTTATTGCTATATTGTTATGTGCCTTAATAAATAGGAAAATACTTCCAATAAAATAATCTTGCTAAATCATTTATTTTTGAATTTTGTTTTTTCTTTGCAGTAAACGTCTGTGTAAAATAAAATGCCTAAAATTGTTTTTTTTTAACTAAAAATCAGTTAAGCCATATGCATTTGAAATTTTAACTAATGACCCGAAAGATTGACCGCGAGCCCACTGTATAAAATTGGGGTCCTGATCGCGCTAGTCCGCCTCGTTCTCGACTGGTTTATTTTATTATCAAATAAATTAAAATTGAGTAACATTTTTATTATTATTTAGACGACATACCTTTTTTAATTTCAAAATATTGAAAGATTTTCTTTAAAGATGTAATATATTGTATATATTGCCAGTTATACTTGATCTTGCTAATCATGGTATTGTTTTTAAAGCAATCTAGGTTAAGAATTTTAAAAAATGAGAATTTCAGTTCAATGGCATTCTAAGCAAATTTTGAAAAAGAAAATAAAATTTAATACCATAAAGGTTTTGTTAATTTTTTTTTAAACAATACCCCTTTTGGGTTTCCCCGCGAGGCTGGATCCTTCAAAAAGGAATCGATTTACGAATCCGGATCCTTGTAAAGAAATCGAATTACCGATACGAATCACGATTCTTTTTTCACGAATAAACATACAAGAACAAACATCAGAGAACAAAGGTTTTTCTTAAGTGTAGACAGTAAAAACGCGAACAAAAGTTTGTTCTTGTTCATACCCCTTCGAGATATATTCACACCGAAAAAACAAACAAGAACAAACATCAGCGAACAAACCTTTTTCTTCAGTGTAGAGAGTTAAAACGGCAAACAAACTTTTGTTTGTTCTTATTCGCACATGTTCCAGTGGACGTCGGTACATCAAAGAGAATTTTTGTTTTTATGGTCATCCATAACTATTCCAACTATACCTAAAGTCCAAAATTTCTGTCAGTGACTCATTTAAATACCGGCCACCCAACCGACGAAGCGGCTGAATAAAAATCTAACACTAGTAAATGATTTTTAAGCCTATGATATACTTTTCCGCTCAAATAACAGTGAACCCCAAAAGTTTCATCGAAATTTCTAATTCGCAGAATAAATCACCAGCCAGCAAACGCACTTAAAATAGCACGCCAATATGTTAAATCATTGTTATCGGAAGACAATAAAAGTGGCAACAACATTCCCATTTCAACGAAGAAAGAAAATAAGCGTATCAAAAGGTTTTCGTGTTTCAAAGATTTTATTTGTTTTATTGATTATGGACAGATTTTGTAAGTTTAAATTTTAAAAAGCTATACAGGGTATTTTTAAATATTATAAATTTTTTAATAATTGTAGTATAAGATATTTTTTTGTGCCAATTTTATAATAGTTTATCTTATTTAAATTTTAATTATATAAAGATTTTATGTTTTTAATGCTTTTAATTCTGTAAACTATGAATATTAACCAACCTTTAACTAGTTGTCCGCCTACAAAAAAAAAACTCAGTTAACATTAAAAGAACGAATAATGGTTAAAAATGTTTACCATGGGATTCGGGAACAAAACCAGAACTAACCACTTTGGATGCTCAGAGATATGTGCAACTTTAACAAAAGTTAACGTAGGTATTCAGAGTTTTAAAAGCAAAAAATCAATATTATAATTATGCGGATACTGAAAATGCGATTTTTCGCTATTTTTTGACACTTTTTACTTCTCGATTGTTAAACATGAATCAGAGCTGTTTTTTTGTGCCTCATATAGTATTTAAAAAATAATAATTGAATTGTTTAATTCCATTTTACGACATATTCCTTTAAATTCTGTCATTTGCACGAAAACATATTTAAAAAACTCATACTATTTTTAATATTAAAAAAAACACTTAAAAAGTAAGGAAAAAACCTTAAAATTTTTAATAAAAAGTACTTAAAACGTTTACGTCCGAATTCAACTCGAAATTTAAAAATGTTGACCTGTTACCAGGTTGTAATAGTTTTCTTTATGACATTTTTATAAGGTATGCGAACCTTGTTTCGACCCGCAATGTTTGATCAAAAATATTCTCGATATGGAAATCCTAAATATGGAACACGAAAAGACCCGAAATAGTTATTGGATTCTAAGCTGATGATCTCAGAGCTTTCGTGTTCCCTTTTATGGTGGATATTTTTTATGAAGCAATGCTGTGAATATCGTATTTAATATTGAGATTTCAAGATCGGTGGTGAATTGGCAAGTCGGTGTAACTTGGATTGTCTATCGTTCTGCTTTTTCATCTTTTTTAAATTTTTGTTAAGACTAAAATTTTATTATTTTTTCTGTAGCAAAATAAAATCAGAGAAGGTAAAATTAAAGTAAAAATGTATTTTTTTTTGGAAAAACTTGAAAAATCCCAAAAAACTCAAATTTGTGTTCTATGACCCCAAAATAAGGGTAAAAATTAAGCAAAAATTACATTTTTCATTAATCCGAATAATACCATAATAATATAGGCTTGTTACTAATTTAAAGGGTTGATGAAAATGTGAAAAATAACTTTGCTTGTATAAAATATTTTATGTTTTGACGAAATTTTATCATTTATTTTCTAAAATGCATACGCCACTGGAATTGATTCCCCTGACCCCACAACCCGGGGCACTCTAAAAGCGAGCGATGCGTCATTGACAGAAATTTTGGACTTGAAGTATAGTCAAACAAGAGTAAACAAACATTTGGTTGCGCTATGTAGACAGAAAAAGCGAACAATAAACAAGAAACATACAAAGAAAGTGAACAAGAACGAATGTTTGTTTTTGTTTGTTTTTTCGCTGTGTACATACCTTTAATAGAGATCGAACGCTGTAAGAACAACACCGATACGTCATGGTCTCATATGGCAAACTGATATAAAACCGTGACGTATCGGTGTTGTTCTAACAGCGTTCGATCTCTACCACTCTCGAAGAACATACAGAATCGTTTCTCCGCAGTCCCACCCTGAATATTTTTAGATATTATGATACTTTTTTAAATGATGCACATAATTAATAATTTATACCTTCGTTCGCTTAATTAAATGCTAATGTAAGGACAACCACATTTTCAAAAGATGATCCTTTGTCCACTTTATTATCTTGATGTTTCGATATTTCAACCAGACTTAAAAAAGGAAAACATCTTTGTTGTCAAGGTCCTTTAAAAGAGCATTATGTAAATTAAACATCTTTGCAAAAACCCATAGAATAATAATTGTTATAAATTATACAATTAATTAGATTTAACATAAATACATCGCGACAGAAATGTTTGGCATAAATACAACGTTAAGGAGTTAATTAAGACATCTTTAAAAACATAAATAAGGAATTGGTTATTGTAATTGCTCAAACATCACCTTGGGTACTTGATAAGTGCTTTATTAGATATCTATGATAATAATAATAATAGCCTCCACAAGTGTGCAAAACTTAAGCTAGAGAAGGCTGGTACAGGAACGATTTAGAAGCTGACCAACTTGCCGATAGCGCGCTACTCCGCCCTCTACAAAACAACGAGAATTATCGATATTTAGGAATCAATCAAAACCGGACTCAAGATGTTAGAGCTGTGAAGACCGAGCTTAGAAGCAATTACAGGCGACGATCACGGAGAATTTGGGTATCCGAATTATCTGGAATAAATAAGGTCCTTGCTACCAACATGGTAGCAGTTCCTTTATCGCTTTACTCTTTTGTAGTAAGTGGACGCGAGAGAAACTGCGCGAGCTGGACATCAGCACACGAAAAATGATGCATCTTCACCGTATCTACATCTACATCTTCACTATATACTCAACTAGTAATTTTAATGTTAAAATATTTTTTTTACAATAACAAAATAAAATATTGAAAAGCTGAGTTTTTGGTTGTTTATCTACTTGTAATAGTTGATTTAATATCTATTATGTTTTACAAAAACTATTATGTTTTTGGGAATTTTTTCAAGACTTCGATTCTCTAAACGGCAAACAAACAAGGCCTTTCAGTTGCGAAGTAAACCAACCGGGTGGGAGCTTGTCATTTTTGTTTCTATGGGGTAAATTTACTTGTGATTGGAAGAGTACACAGATGCTCCGAAGATCACATTAAAAACCCCCCAACCGGGGTTTTTAAACCCAAAAAATAAGAGATTTTTATCTGTCTCGAAACCTTTCTTGGGGAAAAATTTTCCCAAAAACCAAAACTCTTGTCGGGCCCGTCGACAGCCCCAAAAAAACTTATGCCCTTATTGTCAGCTTGCCCCGTATGCTGTTAGTTTAAAACCCCCCAATTTTAAAGAGGGTTTGGGTCTTTTATTTACCTCAGACAACATTACGGGATCGTGAAAAATAAAATTTTGTCATTTGCTCCGCGAATATCGAGGCGGGAGGGAAAAGGACAACTTGCTATTTTGGGAAAATTTCCTTCCCCAACCCCACCCTTTTCCCAAAACCTTTCGTTCTTTTTAAAAAGGAATCACTCTATGGAATTTTTATTCTTTTGCCCCAAAGGGGAAATAACATCGATATAAAGGAACATGAGAACCGGCCCAAAAATCAGGATCTTTTTGGCAAAATTCAAGGCCTCTTTTCGGAGTATAACGGATTTGGGGGCCCCCGATTTTTGGGTTTTGGGGGGGGATAAGGGGGAATAAATTGGGGAAGTGTATTCCCCATGTAAAAAAATTTATCCAAACCCGGTGATGTGCAGAAATCTGTTGCCCCTTTTCTTTACTGAGGCAAATAATTTGGCCCCCAAGATCACTGACCAAGGACCGAAATGGGCTTCGATCCCAAAAGGCCTTCCCCGCTGACGCCCCCAGGGGGGAGGCCCTTTTGGTTTTCGTCAGGGTTTAGACCTTTAATTTAAAAAAAATTTTTTAATTTGGGATATAAAAATTTTAAAATTTTTTGAGTGATATTTTAAAAATTTTTTTTTTTAAAGTAGAACACGGATTTAGAAAAATAAAATTAAAATTTTTCCCCAGTATTTTGCAAAGATTTTTTTTAAAATTATTAAACCAATATTTTGTATATTAAAAATTTTTACTTTTTTTTAAAAAGTAAATAAAAATTGAAAAACCCTTGAAAAATTAATTTTGTTATATACTTTTACTTTTAATTTTTTTAAATTATTGTTTTACAAAAAAAGAATATTATGTTATTGGTATTTTTTCCTATGACCTTTATTCGATTTTTCTCTAAACTGGCAACATTCAAACAAAAGGCTTTCAGTTGGGGAAGTAAATTAAACCTGGTTTTGTTGAATTTATTAAAAAATTTTCTGTTGCTATTGGGTAAATTTAAACTTATGATTAGAAGTGTTTATCAGCTGTTTCTGGTTCTTTTCTTGGCAGGTTTTTCCCGAAATAGCTAAACATTCAGTGTCGGAGGTCGAAGGTTTTATCCTTATTTCTAAGTGTTAAATTTGGTGTTGTGTAATATTGCTTGTTTTGTTGTGTTTGTTTTTCTACCTTGTATATACATTTTTAGTTCTTATTTGATTTTTAAATAGTATTTCAATAGTATTACTATTATTTTAAAATGAACAAATTTACTTGCGGAAAGACACTACATGGACAAACAAAAGAAGTAATAGCAAATGTTTATAGGTAGGTAATAATCTTATAAAACAGTAATAACGTTTTTTCTATTGGGTTTAAACATTAAATATACGAAAAAGAAAGCTTTATAATATGTAGAGAGGCAACTAAAGTTGGCAAGTCATCTATTTGCAACATTTTTTACGAAGAGGGTCTTTATTCGTCTTTAAACAATTTTTTACATCAAAAATATGAAAAAAGTATTGTTTTCATTTAGCTGTTAGCAAGTAACAAAGAAAGAGGGCAAATCTCGATGATTAGGCAACCCTCTTGTCACTAAATAAAGACTGAGTAATACGCTTTTATTTCAGAACTAACACTGTTATACACAGAATAAAGCAAAATTAAATAAAAGCTACTTTTAAATATACTTTTGTCCATTTTATTTTTGTTTTATTTTGTTAATAGGGTTTGCGATGAAGAAGCCGCAAGCAATTCTTTAAAATTGCCACTTAAACGTAAGCTTGATCTGGTATCTCTTTACACCGGAGTTGCCGTATCAACTGTACAAAAAATTAATAAAGAAGATAAGGAACGGTTGGAAAATAACCCCAATCAAATGTTATTCAGCCCTAAAAAAAACGACGGCGTCTTTCTCTTGTCGAGAAGAATAAAAATTTTTATTTTCAAGTGATAAGACATAGGATAAATAGGTTTTATCTTAAATTGAAAGTTGTCCCGACAAGTAGAAAATTGTTGCAAAAATTGCTAGAAGATTTAAATTTTTCATATTCTAGGGCACTTAGGACGTTACTAATATCAAACGGTTTTTTGGAATTTCAAAATAAAAAAATAATGGAGCGTCCTAATATATTACATTGGAGGTACAAATATATACATGAAATACGAAAATATCGCCAAGAAGGGCGAAATATTATTTATTTGGACGAGACATGGGTGGATAATGATTTAACATTATAGTAATAGTAATGCTTACTTGGTAAGTTTTTATTTTATAAATTTCTTTGTGATTTATCAAAAATTGCAATGATAATACTACCGGAAACGTAGAACAATGTTTCCTCATTTTGAATTATTACCAAAAATTAAAAATACCGCCTATCTTAGGGGTAAACAAATAAAAAAAAAACCGATTAGATGATGACGTTTTTCTGCATTTTTAACTTTCCATGAAATATTTTGTGAAATTGTTACTGATGGTCTTTAAATGCCTTTATTTTTGGTGACGACCATACATTTAAAATATATTTTAAATAAAACATAAATGTATACTGTACACATTATTTCATTTAAACAAATTACAAAATATTCCTGAACTTTTGGAAAATCCGCACGCCGCTGTGCTTTTTATGAATGAAGTACGCCATATTTGGTTTACAACTTCCTTCCCCTTACCGACGCTGCACTGTCACAGATACGGTTGCCAGACTTTAAACTACCTTAAAGATTTAATATCACAATGAAATATGTGATACCTGCCAATATTGGCAGGTATCACTAATTCTAGGACCTAAAAATTGTATGTCTTGCAAAAAGAGCGTAAGATTTTATAGCACTAAATAAATTTCCTGCAACCCTCGAATTTTGCAATTATAAAAGAATCTTAAAACGTTTTCAATCTCCTCCAATATTAATGATTTTAAATTACCAAGAAAATAAGTTCTGCCTTTCTTTGGTGCAACATATACCTTCTTTGAGCTCTGTCAATTCGAAGTTTGTTACACATATCGCAGTACTGCATTCTAAAAGTCGACATGCGCTAAAAATAATACGTATCCTGAAAAACATCTGTTTGATCATGCATATTTTGAAAAATATCTTTTTTTTAACGTCGTTTTCAGTCGCATCAAGCAAAGGTCGTTTCAAGTAAACTTAAAATTATATAACAAACCACCCTTTTTTGTCTTTCTTAAAATTATAAATAAACCAGTCAAACAAACGAATGTCATTTATGACAAAACGCCATAAATATTAAAAAAGCTAATTTCCTATATTCTTGCGACAGTAGATAATGATTTCAGCAATTGTTTTGTTAAATGGTTATCTGTTTGCAATCTTCAAAATCAACCACAAGAATTACCAAAAAAAGAAAGATTTTTGACTTTTTAATTTGCCAAGCTCGTCACAAATACATTACAAACATGTGCCAGACAAGTGAAGATAAGGCACGTCTACTTGCTCTTCAGGCCCCTGAAAGTAATGCTTGGATTAACGCACTTCCATCTTCGTCCTTGGGAAATTTGTTAGATAACAAAACATTCCATATTTCCATCGCTCTCAGACTTGGTCTGCCTGTGTGTGGAGAGCATACCTGCGTTTGCGGCGAAAATGCTGATATTTATGGCCTACATGGGTTAAAAAAAGCGCAGGGTGTTCTTCTAGACACAGTCAGATAAATGACGTTATCAAGAGAGCTCTGATTTTAGCTGAAAATCCTTCTGTGTTAGAGCCTCTTGGAGTTTGCAACGGGTAGATGGAATGACCTTAATTCCCTGGAAATATGGAAAACAATTACTTTGGGACGCTACTTGCAGCCATACACTTGCAAAATCCTATCTGGATAAAATTTCTAATTTTGTAGGTGCGGCTGCTCGTATTGCCGAGAATAAAAAACATCTAAAATATAAAGAGCTTGAAGAACGCTTTATCTTCATTCCTTTTGCTGTTGAAACTTTTGGTCCTTTGGGTGATGAGGTTAAGGATTTTATTAATGAAATTTGCAAAAAAATACATTGCAAAAAATCTCGAAGTTTCATTATCCAAAGAATTGGTTTAGCTGTGCAACGGGGTAATGCAGCATCGGTACTAGGTACAATCCAGGGAGACCTAGGACTTGATGAAGTTTATAATTTTTAAATATAGATTTAGTTATTTATTTAATTTTAGAATATTCTTATTTGGTATTTATAACATTATATATTTTAATTTGTTTATTGAAAATAAATAAATTATAATATTAAAAAAATATAATAATTAGTACCGAAAGTAGTAAAAAATCTGCAAAAAAATGTCCATTTTATTTTCCATTTAAGTTTATGGTGACAACGGTGGCCGAATGCCACTGAAACGTGGATAAGTTCTTTTTTTGTTTCAGGCGATCTGCCAGTTCACAGGAGTCAATAGGAGTAAGCACACTCAGTTCGCTATACCCTGGGACCAGAACCGAAGTGGTTCCATTCTTTAGAAACTTTTTAGGCGAGTAATCCAACGAGAACCTTTTGAAACATAAATTAGCCCCAAAACTATAGAACATATTTACAAGATTTATATCAGGAACTGCTTGTAGAGTTCGAATCTTGAAAATATGTTGATTGGCCCATTTAGAATATTAAAATTTAGCCAAGTTCCGTTTAAGCCGGAAGTGATAAGCACAATATATTATCTATCCTAAAATTTGAAATGGTTATGTATTTATTGAAGAAAAGTAAATGTTTAGTAGTGACTTTATTATCACCCTGTATGTAATTTTACAAGACCTTATATTGTCCGATATAAATCAGAATTTTTACCACTCCGACCCAAGGAAGTTTAAACGTGTATGGAAGCCCAATGCTATGGCCCATTCGATCAAAAATGTCCAGCCCAGTATGAAAATAACTGTCAGAGTTGGCCCCGCCGATTCTGCGCAATAACAAAATTCCACGAAATAATTTGATGTGTTGCCTACTTACACACTGATAAATCAGTGTGAAGTTAGCCAACACATTATAATTTTATGAGAGCCGGAGTACCGTTTTTTGGATTGATCCAAACCTTCTTATTTTAGTGATTAGTGTTTATTAAATTGTGACTATAATTTTGTGTTTATTGGTTGTTACTTATAATATCGTAACAAAATGACTAGAGGTTGTATGGTTTTGTCTTGCAAATCCAAGGGTAACATACCCGTCTTTTTAACTTGAGGTAAGTATTTTTTATATTTAAATTAGGTGCTTCTTATAAGACGTAACGTTAGGTAACCGAATAAATAATAATATATCAATTATGAATAATAGAAAATGAAAATTTCATAGGAAATATTAGTGAGAAAAGTAAGGCAATCCTAACTATCTTTTAGATGATTTCCACAATGTTTGTGTATTTCTATGGATTATTAAAAAGAAATAAGGTTTACATTTAGGTACTTTTATTTCATTTAATAATTTAGTACACTCTTTTAAAGGATCAAAATTATTGATTACTGGGCAGACCAGGCAAATTTTAATATATACAGTCCCTCTAATTGAATGAAAGGAAGTACAATTTTGGTACGGTTTTTGGGGCGCTGATTACAAATCTAAAAAAATTCGGCAATGTTTCGTTTTCGAGATATTCATCATCAAAATTGAAAATCAAACTAACCTTATTTTTACACTAAATTGGCACACAATATTTCACAAACACCTTTTAAAAACTTTTTTTATGTTTATTTTACACCTTTTTTACACTTTTATTTTTTAAGCAAATATGGCTGCTGCCTTTGAACTTAAAAGTTCTTAAAAGAACTTAAAATCAAGAATTGTGTATAAAAAGAAGGGAGAATATAGTGAAAATGAGGTTAGTTTAATTTTCAACTTTGATGATGAAGATCTCAGAAACGAAACGTTGCCGAAAAGATATTTTTTCAGATTTGTAATCAGCTCCCCAAAAAACCCCTGTATACCAAATTTGATCAAAATAGGAGAGGAGGCAACTTTCGAGACAATACCATTTGTTTAAAAATAAATTAGATTTTTGGTTTCTTAATCTTGCATTATCAACTTTTTAAGCTCGACATACTGTACACACATAATATTTAACGGATACTGTTACAATGGATACTCAGGTACCAAAGGTTACTAAACATTGTTAACCACTGTTATTCTGTCTCATGAATGTTTGTTATTAGTGAAAAGTATATGCCTAAAAAGCAGTTATAAAAAATGTCACTTTTTAATGTACAACCAGAATCTTAGGATTAGATTAAACTCATTTCCACTATCTTGCCCTTCTTTTATCACAAAATTGGTAATAAGTACATAATACTATCATACAATGTTTGAAATTTATTTTAAAAAAATCGTGTTTTTATTTATTTACAAAGATTTTTGGTAAAAATACAAAACTTCCAAAAATCTCGACCATTTAAATAGAAGGCAGTAAAGTGGCGCCATCTATTCTTTCCATATTATATCAGATTATATAAAATCTAATATTACACAATAATTTTAAATATTCTATAGTAGTATCCTTTAATAACCAACAATTTTGTGCAAAAAATTAAAAAAAAACAGTGAATGTTGGAATTTGACATTTGATGATGTCAATTTTATAGATAGTAACAAAGAATTATGTAAATCCGGCCCTGACCTACTATTCATTGCGCAAATTCCGCGGGGCCAACCCCCCAATTCCTGCTGCCCTGCACGCCTGGACAATTTTGTTCTACAGTATTGGGCTTCCATACACCTTTAAACTTCCTTGCTCCGACCCTGCCATATTCTAAAATTCTACAAATATTTACTCTTCAATTTATTCAGGAATAAACTTTTTTAATTAACAAGTTTTGTAATTAGGATTGTCATTTGTTTACACAAAATTGGTTTGTTGTTGTATATAATTGTTTTTTAAGTCATTATGGAATAAAACAAACATTCTGGCTGCCTGATCCGGTTTGAAGCTT
This sequence comes from Listronotus oregonensis, assembly GCA_019359885.1. Taxonomy (NCBI): domain Eukaryota; kingdom Metazoa; phylum Arthropoda; class Insecta; order Coleoptera; family Curculionidae; genus Listronotus; species Listronotus oregonensis. The sequence continues at coordinate 12,697 of JAHBCN010008349.1, forward strand.
ACCTAACCATCAGATACTTATACGACCCAAAAAAAAAATAGTCTTAATAATTGTTTCATTTATTTTTTGCACAAAGGAGTGGTACCCACCTAAGAACCTGCTCGGTACCCGAGTTCAGTAAACCCAAAACAGAAAAAAAACCGAAAAGCTAAATTAAAAACTTACCCGAAGGATCCCTCAATCCGCTGTTGTCAAACTGATTCGCCAAAGAACATTTGTATATCAACAACACCGCGTAAAGGGCTAACCTTGAAATTTTCAAGGACATTTTTGTTTTGAATTGAGTTCCTTACAACAAAGATTGAAGTAAAAAAAAATTGTGAAGGTGGTTGATGAGCTTTTTTATTATCTACTCCAAGACATTTTCTACGGTTTTTAGACCAATTAGACCGGCTAACAAGGTCTATCTCGCGTGATTCTTCGTATACGCGTTCCTTGGTGCCCGTGAAAAGTCTTGATTGTATACTACCGACGCCGACGAGGTATCAAGGAGCGAGCAGCGAAAGTAACGTTACACCGGAGGTAGTAGGTTAATCTATCACACATACTGCGGCGCTTTCATTTTTTGTCAATTCGTTGCAGCATCTTGGTAACGGAAGAAACTGAAATACCTGATGATACCTGGAGGTCATCACCGACGGTTATCAAAAATTGCTGGTTTTTCTAGGTTTACGAGGTGGATACAATTCTAGCAAAAGTAGTATTGTAAACCATACAGTTCTATTAATTATTTGCCATTATTTAGTCATGATTTCCGCCTGTTTATAGAGAAGCTAAAGGTTTAGAAAATCAAGAACATTTATTTTTCTGGTGGAAACTTAAGAAATCTGACAGCAATGGTTGCTGTTTAACGTAGTTCATTCGTAAAACGGATCTTCACATATAATCTCCCTGAATTATTGCCGAAATTTTTTAAGTAAATGATTTTTTTAATTATCACGAATCGCGAAACGACGAGGGATAATTTTCTTTAAAAATTGATATATAAGCTCGTGGGGGATTCGGTAAAAAATGTTATACCGCAATTATAAACTCCCGGACAAAAAAAACCGGCACCCTGGATTTTTTGCTAAGTTTGATACTTTATAACATTTTTGTTTTTAATCCGATTTTTACAATTCTTTTGCCATTTTATAGATAATTTAATTGGGAATGTGCTGAATTTTTTCAATGATGGGTCATGTTCGATATGGCGCTATTATACCGGGTGAATCAATGTGTGTTTTTTTGACCTAAGTTTTAAACACCCTGTGGAGATATTGGGGCTGTTATTTTTAATACTGACAATTTTTTGACAAAGTTACATGTAGTCCTAACATTTTCTTTTTTGACTCATTTCGTTATCTCTAGTTTTAGAAGAGATACGATGTTTTTAATAAAACTCTGCAAATTACGATTTTTTATTAGATCACAAGTCATTTTTAAATCAAGTCAACTTATGTAATTGTTATAAGTATTAGACAGTGACAGCCCTCAAAATTGTTGTAATAGTTATTGGTGTCAGCATGGTGTTAACTATAACAGACGTAGCAAAAATTGTTGCTCTAATAGAGGAGGGTCATAATAAAAGTTATGTAGCTCGTACGTTGGGATTTCCAAGGGCCACAGTTCAAGATGCTTGGAATAGGTACTTGGAAACAGGAAATTTTACTAGACGGCAAGGATCTGGTAGAAAGAGAAAAACGACTGCAGCTGACGATCGCTTCCTTGTGGTAAGATCTTTAAGAAACCGAAGGGCAACTTCCTTGACTTTTAAAAATGAGTTGCGAATGATACGTGGGGTCAATATTAGTGACAAAACGGTTCGAAGGAGGTTAAACGAAGCTGAGCTCTGTTCACGTAGGCCGGCAAAAAACCAAGATTACTTCGGCATCATCGACGAGAACGGTTACGATTTGCCAGAGAACATTTAAACTGGACTGTGGAGCAGTGGAGTAATGTTCTCTTCACAGACGAGTCGAGGTGTGTCTTCGGTCGCCGGATGGTCGTGAGCGTGTATATAGGAGACCAAATGAAAGATTTGCCGAATGCACCATAACAGAGCTAACATCTTATCAAGGTGGTTCCGTTATGGTGTGGGCGGGTATTTCGACTGATGCACGAACTGAACTCATATTTGTGGATAATGGAGCACTAAATGCACATCGATACATTGAAGATATTCTTCAAGAGGCAATAGTTCCATTTGCTCCCTTAATCGGTGAACAATTTATATTAATGCATAATAATGCTAAGCCACATGTTGCACGGGTGGTAAATGAATATTTAGATGAGGTTGGCATTCGACGGTTAGACTGGCCTGCATGTAGTCCGGATTTGAATCCAATTGAACATTTTTGGGATCAGTTGAAAAGAGCTGTTCGTCGTCGCCCTATGCAGCCAGACACTTTACAAGAGCTACGGATAGCACTTTCACAAGAATATAATTTAATTCCCCAAGAAAGAATCGTCACACTTATTCACTCCTTACCCAGCAGAATGCGCGCTGTTATTGAAGCTAGAGAAGGTCATACATGTTACTATTTTTTTTAACTTTAGTATTGTTTTAATTTAATTGTCTCTATAAAAATGCCTTTAAAAACAGAGTTTTATTAAAAACATCGTATCTCTTCTAAAACTAGAGATAACGAAATGAGTCAAAAAAGAAAATGTTAGGACTACATGTAACTTTATCAAAAAATTGTCAGTATTAAAAATAACAGCCCCAATATCTCTACAGGGTGTTTAAAACTTAGGTCAAAAAAACACACATTGATTCACCCGGTATAATAGAGCCCTATCGAACATGACCCATCATTGAAAAAATTCAGCACATTCCCAATTAAATTATCTATAAAATGGCAAAAGAATTGTAAAAATTGGATTAAAAACAAAAAAATTATAAAGTATCAAACTTAGCAAAAAATCCAGGGTGCCGGTTTTTTTTGTCCGAAAGTTTATTTAAAAGGAAAACATTAACTATGTGTAATGTGAGTTTTTAAGTCTTTCGTTATTTGAACTGTCATTAATACGGTGGTTTTTTACTTTGAAAAAAAATGTTACGAAGAAGGGGAATTTTTAGAATTTGAAATTAATTAATGATATTATAGAATGTACATCTTAATAAATTGTTGTAATATTTCCAACGTAAAAAGAAAGTAAATAAAATTATTGTCAATACTATGTCAATATTATTATTGTCTAATTACATGATAGCTGTCATATGCCGGAAAATTTCCACATATTAATTTTACGTCTACATGCTCGTGTGGATATAGTTATTTCCCTAACGCTTGCGCAAAGTGACTTTTTCGCACTTGACTGCTTGCCCGAACTCCGCTCGCGTCGTTCGGCAACGCAGTCGCGTGCGGAAAGCGTAACGTAAAATTTTTCCTACGAGCGTCAGATAATACCAATATTAAAGCAATGATTATTTTTTAAATTATGTTTAATCTGAAAAAACTACTACAACATATTTATAAATGGGAATTATTTGTTGATAACATTTACAACAAAAGAACAGTTATTAGCATATTGTAAATTAATTGCAGAACCTGTAATTTCATTTAGCGGGTGGCTTATGGAAGCGCTTATTATACGGCTTGATGAAGGTGACTTAGCTCAGGAGGGGAGTTGTTCATGGTCAATATTTTATTCGACATATCCTTTTTCTGATTTGTGGATTCATCAATGTAGCTCTCAGCTACAGCCGTTGATTTCCAGCCCCCAAGTCGCTTGACATTGGTAATTCCTTCTCCAGAATCCGCTAACATAGTCGCAGAGGATCGACGAAAACTATGTCCAGTGTACTCTTCTGGATTTTTTAATTTTAGGTATGCAGCAATTTCTGAAGGCCTTTTACCTATTGAATTTATTCCCACACATTGCGTACTGCATGCTCCTTGTTTATACTGGACAAAAAAACGTCTGTGTGGGGTATGTGGTTTTCGCAAATTTGCATATTTACGGTACAATTGCAGATAAAGTCCGTTATTTGTTTCATCGGACACTACAAAGATTCTGGAAGATTTTTACTGTCAGGAATTTTCACCACAATCAAATTTTCATTATCCTGTATGTCATCAATCATTATTTTTGTAAGTTCATCTCTCCTACAAGCACCGGCTAATCCAAAAATTGTAGCAACTTTTATTAGAAGGTAAATATTATCAGGTGCTTCTTTCATGAATCTTGAAACTTCTTCTTTGCTGAAAGTTTTTGATTTTTTTGGCCGGTATCCCACGTTTTGGTGTTTAAGTAGTGATGTTAGCTTGAAATATGAACATAAAACAAGGTTCCTTTTCACTTTGAGGACACATTTTAACATAGAGTACTTACTCCATAAAGTATTAGGTTTATGTTTTTTGCAAATCCGCAAAATAGACCAAGAACACTTCTTCTTTAATACTTTTTGTCTCCTTGCTGGAGCACCAGTTTTCGAAATGACTATATTGATTCTCATATTTTTCACGAGATTTTGCTGGTAATAAATTCAAACTTACGGTATTTGCTGCATCCAGGATAGAATCTGGTAGCTCCTTATCGGAACTACTCATTTTAAATAATTATTTTTGTCGGATTTTTATTTAATTAAAAAAAGATACTATGACGCCTTTTCATTAAAAATGCTTGTTTGTATTGAAATTAATTTGTGCAATTGCTTGTTCATATGGAAACGAAGAAAAAATCTGACATGTGTTAAAATCACCAAGATTACATATTGTTGCATTTATTATTATTATACAAGGTAATTTAAATAATGTTTTTTTTTGTTTTAGTTGAAATATTGAAAATTACGAAGTAACAAACAAAAAAGAGAATAAACTAAAACTTGCAATGGCTTCGTATATTGCATGAAGTAGCCTACAATTACTAAAATACATATAAATCTTGCTTACCTGTAAGATTTTAGAGTAGTTCACTTTTCCGCACGCCGTGCGGAAAAGTTCAACATTGCGCACTCAAATGCGTGCGGAAAAGTGGACTTTTCCGCACGCTCCGCTCGTAGAAAAAAATTCAGAAAATTTGCTGGTTACCATAGTAACTATGTTGAAATAAAGCAGGTAATTGGTTGAAAATGACTGGAATAAAATTTTCACTAGTACTATTCTTAGAAGTCAAATTATTTCCGGAAATTTTTTGGAGCTTACGAATATTTTGAAAATTATCCCGAGCCGACGGCGTGGAATAATTTTCTCAAAATATTTGTGAGCGAGAAGAAATTTCCTGACATAATTTGATTTCGAATGGTATTTGGTAAGAAAATTTCACATCAATAATTATTGACGTTTATAATAAAAGAAAATATTCATAGGAAAGCAATAAAAAAACATTTTTTTTCTACCAATTTTAGTTACATAGAAGCATCAGTTTCGGATGTAATATATCTTATATTACTTTCGAATACCGAGTTTACTTTACTAAAACCGGTAGTAAAATTTATTTTAGCAATAAGTCTACCATAGATCTATGCCCTATAAAACCTAGGCGTTAAGGATGGTTCAAACTTTTTTTTGACCAATTTTAGTTACATAGAAACACCAGATTCGTATGTAATATAAGTAGGAAAAAGGAGGAAGTAGAATTCAAGGAACATTTAGAAATTGTTGCGAAATCGTTTATCTCTAGGAAGTAAATAAATTATAATATACTTATTATTTAACTTTCTTTATTTCCGAGTTTTTTTTTCAAATAAAAAATTTAACAAAATATGTTTTATAAAGTTATGTATTTTTAATAGTCACTTTTTCTTATGTCAAAAAATTTCCACCATAATACCCTCCAGGATACCCCAGGAGAAGAAAATTTCCAAAAAAAAAATGTTGGTGTAAAATTTACTTAAGAATTAAATGAAATTGAAATAAAGCGTTAAAAAAGGTGTCTTTTATCTATTTGAAAAAAAAAACGATTTTTTTATCGTCTGTGAAACGAGATATTAACAATCAAATTGTGCATAATTAACATTGTCGATATCTGTCATGTATCAAAGTCATGCATTCATTTCGGAATATCTCGAAAACGGTTCATACGATATTTTTTTAGAAACTAATGCATTATAAACCGAAATAATGGAAAATTTTAAAAAAAAACTAAATTTTTTGACCGTGTTGTTAAAAAGATATTGATTTTTGAAAGTTTACTAGGTCTGTTTGTTATTAAGAAATAGTGTACACTATTTAATTTTTTTTTACGTAATCGCTCTTATGGAGGGTGTATTTTAAGACTAGTTGGGTCCAAAAAGTGTCCAATAGTATGAAATATTACTGAATAAGAACAGATCTCATGTGTTGTGTGTACAGTCTACAACAAAAATAATATTTTCAAGCATTGAGAACCTCTAACTTTTGGTAAAGCGTATTCGATCTTACCCAGAACAGCGCTAAATTTGTGGTCCATTCAAAATATTGCATCATGAATTAAACTAAAATAGGAAAAAATATGATCCGTACTGATACTAGTCCCGGCCAAGGAAGTTTAAAGGTGTATGGAAGCCCAATGCTATGGCCCATTCGATCAAAAAATGTCCAGCCCAGTATGAAAATAACTGTCAGAGTTGGCCCTGCCGATTCTACGCAATAACAAAATTCCACGAAATAATTTAATATGTTGCCTACTTACACACTAATAAATCAGTGTGAAGTTAGCCAACACATTACAATTTTATGAGAGCCGGAGTACCGTTTTTTGGATTGATCAAAACCTTCTTATTTTAGTGATTAGTGTTTATTAAATTGTGACTATAATTTTGTGTTTATTGTTTGTTACTTATAATATCGTAAAAAATGACTAGAGGTTCTATGGTTTTGTCTTGCAAATCCAAGGGTAACATACCCGTCTTTTTACCTTTAGGTAAGTTTTTTTTATATTTAAATTATGAATAATAGAAAATGAAAATTTCATAGGAAATATTAGTGAGAAAAGTAAGGCAATCTTAACTATCTTTTAGATGATTTCCACAATGTTAGTGTTTTTTTGTGGATTATTAAAAAGAAATAAGGTTTACATTTAGGTACTTTTATTTCATTTAATAATTTAGTACACTCTTTTAAAGGATTAAAATTATTGATTACTGGGCAAACCAGGCAAATTTTAATATATACAGGTCCCTCTAATTGAATGAAAGGAAGTACAATTTTGGTACGGTTTTTGGGGCGCTGATTACAAATCTAAAAAAAAAATTCGGCAATGTTTCGTTTTCGACATATTCATCATCAAAATTGAAAATCAAACTAAACTTATTTACACTATTCCTCCTTCTTTTTGCACAAAATTCTTGATTTTTACACTAAATTGGCACACAATATTTCACAAACACCTTTTAAAAACTTTTTTTTATGTTTATTTTACACCTTTTTGCACTTTTATTTTTTAAGCAAATATGGCTGCTGCCTTTGAACTTAAAAGTTCGCAATTTAATGGAAAAAAGATGTAAAATAACTAAAAATACAAGGTTTTAAAAGGTGTTTATAAAATATCGTGTGCCACTTTAGTGTAAAAATCAAGAATTGTTACAAAAAAGGAGAATATAGTGAAAATGAGCTTAGTTTAATTTTCAACTTTGATGATGAAGATCTCGGAAACGAAACATTGCCGAAAAGATATTTTTCAGATTTGTAATCAGCGCCTCAAAAAACCCTGTATACCAAATTTGATCAAAATCGGAGAGGAGGCAACTTTCGAGACAATACCATTTGTTTAAAAATAAATTAGATATTTGGTTTTTTAATCTTGCATTATCAACTTTTTAAGCTCGACATACTGTACACACAATATTTAATGGATACTGTTACAATGGATACTCAGGTACCAAAGGTTACTAAACATTTTTAACCACTGTTATTCTGTCTCATGAATGTTTGTTATTAGTGAAAAGTATATGCCTAAAAAGCAGTTATAAAAATTTTCACTTTTTAATGTACAACCAGAATCTTAGGATTAGATTAAACTCAATTACACTATCTTGCCCTTCTCTTATCACAAAATTGATGATAAGTACATAATACTATCATACAATGTTTGAAATTTATTTTAAATTATCGTATTTTTATTTATTTACAAAGATTTTTGGTAAAAATACAAAACTTCCAAAAATATCGACCATTTAAATAGAAGGCAGTAAAGTGGCGCCTTCTATTCTTTCCATATTATATCAGATGATATAAAATCTAATATTCCACAATAAATTTAAATATTCTATAGTAGTATCCTTTAATAACCAACAATTTTGTGCAAAAAATAAAAAAAAAACAGTGAATGTTGGAATTTGACATTTGATGATGTCAATTTTATAGATAGTAACAAAGAATTATGGAAATCCGGCTCTGACCTACTATTTATTGCGCAAATTCCGCGGGGCCAACCCCCCTATTCCCGCTGCCCTGCACGCCTGGACAATTTTGTTGGTCCCGGCCCGTTCAACAATCAATTTTTGTTAGAAAGAGATGAACAAGTTCGGTGCGGATGGCATCGGCTTTACTTACCATAAGGCGTTAATTTTGTCTACGTCTGTCGCGAGTGAACTGCCTTAAAGAGTTTCCACTTGCCCTTTCACCCTTCCATTTTGGTGTTTGAAAAGATAGCACGCGTTTAAGAAACCATTAAGCTTTATTAAAATGCTTTAATAAATGGGTATTTTTCGCACTTCATATACAGGTTAATATCTAACTACAGAGCAAGGTAGGCAGTCGCGTATTTATTTTTATTTATTAAAGATAAGTTCTAGTTAACCCTAGAACTACAAACCAGGATAGATATTTACCCCAGGTAAATTTTAATAAGTAAATAATAATAAGTAAAATTGTAACTGTACTTTTAAATATTTTTTATATCTATTAAATTTCTCTTTTTTATGGTTTCCACAAGGAAGTTTAAAGGTGTATGGAAGCCCAATACTGTAGAACAAAATTGTCCAGGCGTGCAGGGCAGCGGGAATAGGGGGGTTGGCCCCGCGGAGTTTGCGCAATGAATAGTAGGTCAGAGCCGGACTTCCATAATTCTTTGTTACTATCTATAAAGTTTACATCATCAAATGTCAAATTCAAGCATTCACTGTTTTTTCTTTATTTTTTGCACAAAATTGTTGGTTATTAAACGACACTACCATAAAATATTTAAAATTATTGTGTAATTTTGGATTTTATATCATCTGATATAATATGGAAAGAATAGATAGCGCCACTTTACAGCCTTCTATTTAAATGGTCGATATTTTTGGGAGTTTTGTATTTTTACCAAAAATCTTAGTAAATAAATAAAAACACGATTTTTTAAAAATAAATTTCAAACATTGTATGGTAGTTTTATGTACTTATCACCAATTTTGTGATAAAAGAAGGGCAAGATAGTGTAAATGAGTTTAATCTTATCCTAAGATTGTGGTTGTACATTAAAAAGTGAAACAACAACAAAACAAACATTCATGAGACAGAATAACAGTGGTTAATAATGTTTAGTAACCTTTGGTACCTAGGTATCCATTGTAACAGTAACCGTTAAATATTATGTGTCTACAGTATGTCGAGCTTAAAAAGTTGATAATGTAAGTTTAAGAAACCAAAAATCTAATTTCTTTTTAAGCAAATACAGAAAAAGCAAAAAGGAACTTTAACATAAAATTGTACTTTCTTTTATTCAATTAGAGGGACCTGTATAAATTAAAATTTGCCTGGTCTGCCCAGTAATTAATAATTTTGATCCTTTAAAAGAATGTACTAAATTATTAAATTAAATAAAAGTACCTAAATGTAAACCTTATTTCTTTTTAATAATCCACAGAAATACACAAATATTGTGGAAATCATCTAAAAGATAGTTAAGATTGCCTTATTTTTCTCACTGCTATTTCCTATGAAATTTTTATTTTCTATAATTCATAATTGATATATTATTATTTGTTCGGTTACCTAACGTTACGTCTCATAAGAAGCACCTAATTTAAATATAAGAAATACTTACCTAAAGTAAAAAATGCCGGGTATGTTACCCTTAGATTTGCAAGACAAAACCATACAACCTCTAGTCATTTTGTTACGATATTATAAGTAACAAACAATAAACACAAAATTATAGTCACAATTTAATCAACACTAATCACTAAAATAAGAAGGTTTTTATCAATCCAAAAAACTTCTGCAACCACAAAATATAATCACACAAAGCAAAACAATCGAAACTAATACGGCTCTCATAAAAGTATAATGTGTTGCCTAACTACGCACTGATTTATCAGTGTATAAATAGGCAACACATTAAATTATTTCGTGGAATTTCGTTATTGCGCAAAATCGGCGGGGCCAACTCTGACAGTTACTTTCATATTGGGCTGGACATTTTTTGATCGAATGGGCCATAGCATTGGGCTTCCATACACCTTTAAATTTCCTTGGGTTTCCATGAAACAGAAATAGATTCTTGCAAACCAATATTTTTGGATATTTATTTGATTTTTTCATTGATCGGATTCTCAATTTATTCGAGTCAAGTACCAAATTAATAGACTTTTTTAGCGAAACATCATGATGGTATACTTTTTTTAAAAGCCTTATGTGTCCTCTTTGAAACCCCCTTGGAAATTTAAAAATCGGTTGTTTAGAAAAATAGTTATAAATTTTAGTTTGTTAAATGACGGTTTGACTGTTTTTCAGTACCTATAGCTATTCAAATCAATTTTTAACCAACTAAACCTTGATAAAATTGAAGTTGCTTTTCACAATTCCAGAGTTTATTAATCTAAGGGGGTTATGACATCGGCGAGAATGGGGATAGCAAAAGTCCAAGACGTGAGGGTGTAAAAAGTACGGCTTATGTTGGCGGCCCTGTCGGGTTACTCTAAAAGTTACTAGCATTCTCAGCTGTGGACAGAGTCGTGCCACAAGTCGAAGCTTTTATATGGTGTTATTTTTGCAGTTGCAAATATTTATGTACAGAGTTGATATTTTATTGGTTTTGACTGTTTTTACTATATTGTTTTTGGTAGTGTTTAGTCGTGTAGTTTTAATTAGTCCTTAGTGTGTAATAGACCAAAAAGGTGTGTTTCCCAAAGGTGGTAAACTTAACTTTTTATTAAGTAGGATTTTAATGTTTGAATGATTTTTATGTTTTAGAATGTGAAATGTAGTATACCACAAAATATTATTAAATAATACCACTAAGTACTGTGTTCTTTTCTTCCATATCTATTTCAAAATGTAAAAATTTCAGTTGTGTTTTATCTAATTGTTGAAATTGTAAATGTATTGTTGTGTTGTAGTTGTGAAACAAATAAAGTTTAGTTTTATAGCAATAAACCTGTATTCAAATTTTTTTACATAAAATAATTCATTTTATTGCCAAAGTGGAAAATCTTGCTATTATTCTGCAATATCAAGACGCTGTATGGTCCATAAGTAAATAAATAACTAGTTTTTAAAAGTAACGTAATTAGTTTTTAAAATAAAATAAATTAAGTATTAATAGACAAGTTAATAAATTTATGAAGTAATACAAAAAAACCGTCATAAATTCCTAAAAAGAAAAGTTATTATTCTATGTCGTCCAGTATCTGATTCGGAGTTGGATATTTTATAATCTTACAAAGATCTTCAAGATACCTTGTAAAGGCCCATTTCTGATCCTGCACTTACAGAAAAGCTTCCATCCCTTCCCACCGACGGGCTGTAGGGAATCTGTCTTTCTTTTATAAATATTTTCACGGCTTCTGCTTAGAGGAGTTGGCCAGTATAATTTCTTCTCAACTTTTATGCATCTTTTTACAGTTCAGCTAGAGGGGCCCCAAACTTCCCGCTTTCTTCGTTCCTTCATCCCTAGAGTGTCAAGACTATGGAACCTGCTACCTGCAGAATTTAAGTCTCTTGTGAATAAACTCCCTTTACCTCACTTTAGACACCCACGGTGCGTTAATACTAGGCCTCAGCCTTTGCGGACTGTCCCAAGATAAAAAGATAATTAAAAACCTTAAACTTCTTTACTTGCTCGTAAAATTTTTTAAACGTCCTATACATGGGTATTATTAAAGAAAAAAAAAGTGGTAATAATTCAATATCGTGTGTTTAAAAATAGAGTAAGTACTCATAATAATAACAAATTAGCAATCATCAGTATTTTCTACATTTTATTTTTTTTCTCATTTTTAAAATATTTAATGTAGTAGGTACCATTGAAAAGGTACGCCATCGTCGTGTTGTCGCTTTAATTTATAATTCCAATAATTGAATTACATTTATATTTTGAAATATAAATTTTGTTTGTCGGTGTAAAAGCAGTTTTTCGTTTCCACCTCAATTCTACGCCACTGTCAGGCATAAAATCCAACATGGCCGAAATGGGCCCTTCTTGACGTCACAGAAGAGTTTTTCAATATGGCGGATGTCATAGTCATAACCACGCCTGGCCAACTTCTTATGGGGATACTGGAAAAATTGACATTTGACAATTATATCATTGCCAGGGAATAAGTAGATATCTATATTTTTCCATATTTTGCTTTGTAGTAGCTTGGTATTAAATTTCTAGATGGCGAAACGTCGATTTTTTAACCAATGAGAAGTGAGAATTATTTATATCCATTTTTAACCATAATTCTAGTATTTGACTTGTAAGTGACTTGGGGTTGACTGTTTTAAATTTGCGTTCTTATTTTTTCCACACTATTGTGAAAAAATTATAAGGTAAGATATGTTTTTAAAAATTTTAGAAAAAATTCTTCGATATTAAACCAAGATTCTTTGTAAATATCTTCGAAAAAACCCCAAAACAACATGTAGGCTGAAATATTCTTGTAATTATCCTTGCTGCAGAAGCCCCTATTATGAAAAATTGTAAGCAAGATTTTAAGAACAAAAATTTTTTATTCTTTTCTTTGAGATCCCTTATCGTTAGAAGCTTGGAAAATTAAATGTACTTTAAGTCCCTCAAAAAGATTGTAAAAATGTATGTTTGTAAGGACCGTTTTGTTCAAAATTAAATTTAATTCTTGAGGATCCTTCTCGCTCAAAATATAGAGCTGCCCTTGGTAAAATTTTTATGAATTCCATTTTAAAAGAACACAGTTACGGAAAATGTTTCAATTCTTTTCAAAATTTACCCTCGAACCATTGGAAACCCTAAAATTAAAATTTTAAATAATGTTATTTTATACCTTATTTACAAAATTTCAATTTCATGTTTAACTTGTGAGTAATCTCTTTTTTAGTGGAGGTAACCGACAAACATTTATTTGTAATGTTTAAAGAGTTTTAATGAACGAAGACTTAAATATGCTAGTGTAGCTTTAGTCAACCTTGTAGCCAGACTACATGCTGATATTTACAAATATTTGGATGAGAAGGTTTACAAGAATAAAATTAAAATTTATTTAGGCAACAATATTTCGAACCTTACTGCAAGCTCTTTTCATTTGTTCAGACCGTAATTTTATGAAATATTTAACCTAACTTTAAAATTTCTTTTTATAAGCATCTTAAAGAAAGGAAAAATAGTTTTGAATCTAAAAAGAGTAAGCGATAGACATAAAAATATAATACAAAAATTTAAACAATAATTTTTACCATTTCTTATAAATATTTATGTTTATTTTTCAGTTACCACATTAATTTAAATTCTTTATATATTTTTGCCCGCTGTGCTGTCTGCTTTTGTCTTTGCCTAAATTAATAGCTAAAGTTCCCATATCATATTTTATGTATTTTTAGTCTGTTTTGAATAAGCGAATACTGCCTAGCTTCTTTGTTTTATAGGAACCTTTCAGCATGATCTCATCCAACCCCGGCTGTGACAGTTTTAGAAGTATCTCATCCAACCCCGGCTGTGATAGTTTTAAAGTTTTATTGTTAATTTTTAGAATATATTTTATTTTGCCTGTGTTATTTCAGGTATAAGAATTTATGTTGTTATCCGAGAATATTTTTCATTTATTCTGAAATTTCATGTTTTATTTTTATGTTTTATTTGTTACTGTTATTTTTGGAATGTAATTTTTTGTTGTTGTTTATTGAAAATTTGGGGCAAACGTCCCAAGATTTTCCTGGTTTTCTCAAAATATTTGTATTTATAACAAATTAATTTATAATATAATGTTAACAATAACATTTTTTGTTTGCTTTATATTTTGCAAGTTTAAAATTTTACCCAATCCTAACAAAGATAAAATTTTGCTAAAATCTTACTTAACAACTGCTTATTTATTAAAATAATCAGTTGTTACGTAATGTATTTCAGCAAAATCTTATTTTTGTTGGAATTGGGGAAAAATAGCAATAAAAATTTATAGTACTACCAGCGCATTCGCCTTTTTATTATGTGCTTTTATTAGTTGATTGTCCAGGCGTTTGTCGCTACTGTACTGACAGAAAATAGCTGCGTTCAGAAAGCACGAGGTTTGGATTTCTAGTAGTGTTTGTTCGTTGGTCATAACCCCCTTCAGATTAATAAACTCTGCACTATTCTATTGGGCATAAAAAACGAAAAAGTCAGCAGTACTCATGAGTCAGATTACTGCTTTTAGAACGATTTTAAAAGCAAAAATCCCGTGGGTAAATATTTACTCCGGTTTGTAGTTTACAGGTAAAAAGTGGGTTAAAATTTAATATACCCTCGTATTGTTGGAAGAACTTTTTGTTTTAGCAGAAATATTTATATTTAGAGATCGCGTCTTTAAACAAATATTTGGATAGATAATTACGAATTAATTAATTATTAATTAATAATCAATTTCAATCTATTTCTCAATGTAAACAAATTTTAAAAAAATGTAGTTGTAAATCTGTCTTCAGTTTCCTTGAACCTTATGGTACGACTACTGATATAGACGAGGATAACCAGTAATTATAAATATTTTAATTGCTTCCATCCTAACGACTATTTAGCCGTAATCAATTAACTTAATTAACAAAACATGTTAAGCCAAAAAGTTATTTTATCTATATACAAGTTGTTCCAAATTATTACTTGCTTAGGTAGGAGGAAATATTCAATATATAATATTAAAGACAAAAATTGACAATTTTTTTAAACTTTAGATGATGCCAGAAATGCATAGATTTCAAGATAATTAAGAATTTGTAAAATAAAAAGCAAATTTATCCCCTTCTCCCAAAAGCAAAACGAGATTTAATGGCACTTCAGATTTTTTTTATATTGAGGCACTCGCACCAAAAAATCATAACCAGATATAAAATGGCTTTACCGTTTGTCTACTTTCTTTCTGTCTCGCTCTGTCTGCTGATTGAAAGAATATTCTACTTTGATTTTTCTTTCCCTCTCGCACGTTGTTGGCACAGTCAAGAGGTAAGGTTGCCTCTAGAAGGTGTATATGCTTGAAGGTTTCAACACTGACTTAAAATCTTCGAGCATACGACTCAAGAATGAGAGAGCAAACAATCAAAATATAAGGTTGTCTCTAGAAGGTGAATGCTCGAAGGTCTGCTGTTTATAGCGTTGCTGCAAGGCAAATGCCAGACAGTCATATGTCATTTCGCAAAACAAAACGAAAACATAACAACATAACCTTTAAATTGTGATTTGTATACCACGGATATTTTTAAAATAAGTTTTGATGTTTTTTAGTATTATTTAAATTCCTACTATTGATTCATTAAAATATATATATTTTTTAAACTTAATAATCCAAAACATCTCTGTCTAGTGTGATTTTTAAGGAACAAAAATTAAATTTTTGTTCTTGACAGGGATACATAAAAACAGATTTTTGTACTGGCTAGACGACCCTGTACAATGAGGAACTAAACTTGGTTTAACAATATTTCTGTACAGTGTTTGTTGTTCCAAAAAAAAACATATTGCACTACAATAAATTTTTAAATTTATCTGCAACTCATACTACTTACACCAAACTTAAACCCAGCAATGTCAAAAATGAATGACAATGTAATGTTTGTAAGTATACCCAGTTCTAAAACTACCTAATTCACCAGAAGTATACCTTCCATAGAAGAAAAATAGTATTATACTTGTTACAAATACTCCATTCACTTCCTCCAATGTATCATTACCTGCATCCATAGGTGACTGAATTCGCTAGGTGACCGTCGCACTCCAACCCAACAATTTCTATGGCGAAGAAGGCGCTGCTATCAAATACAAGCACCTTCTTAGCCATAAAGATATTTAAGTTGAATTCACAAAATTGTTCTTGTCTAGAAACCCTGCAAATTGAACAGAAGGTGCAGGTGTTTGCCAGATGTTAAAAAATACTGCTACTTTTTGGTTTATTTAAGTTTAAGAAACTGCATTACCCCAGCATTTCTTTTGTAGACAATAAAAGAACATTACATCAATTGTGTTTACTTTTGCTATGTAATTTCAGTAACTATTGTTACATACCAATATTTAATTTTTAAATAGCTCAGCAATGTGGTGCATTGAGTCCAGCTTTACAGTTTTATGTAGTTGTGACCTCTTAGTATCTGGAACAAAAATTACTGAATTTCGTGTAAAAAAAACTATTTACAAAACAAATTTATGAATTGGGTAAAATTTTACCATGATTTGAACATTTCACGGTACAAAAATTTAAAAAACCACGTTCATAAGAGACGATTTCGCCACGTTTTGGTAGGTACTTTGGTTGGTCAGAAATAGTGATGGGATAATTCGAATTAAAAATAATCGATAATCCGATTATTGAAATAACCACTATCATGCGATTATTCAGATTTAATTTTTTTATTTAAATTTTTTTTTTTCGTAATTCAAATTAAATCTGAATAATCGCATGATAGCGGTTAATTTATAAAATTTTTTTTAATTCGAATTATCATCACTATTCCATTATTATGGCGAAATCGTCAAAATAGTGATGGGATAATTCGAATTAAAATAATCGATAATCCGATTATTAAAATAATCGCTATCATGCGATTATTCAGTTTTAAAGTTACGAAAAATAACCTGATTCCACAGAATTGATTACGATTATTAAAATAATCGCTATCATGCGAATTTTCAGATTTAATTTGAATTACGAAAAAAAACCCTGACCCCGGAATTGATTAAAATGCGAAAAAAAATAAAAAAGTAATAAGAAAAAGTTTAATATTTTAATAGTAAAGAAATATATTTATTTTAAATAGAGACGACAACAATTTAAAAAAAAGGAAAATTTTTATTAGGGCCCAGGCCCGTTTTTTTAAAAATTTTTTATAAGGTTTTGGGGGGGTTTTTTACCCGTTAAAAATATTTTTGTCTTTTTTTTTTTAAAAAATATTTGTTAAATAAAAGGTGAAATTAAATTTATCTTATAAAATAATAAGTGTATTTCGATAAAATCTTCTATTTTTGGGGGTAATCAGTTTTTAAAAAGGAGGAATTTTGGGAAAATTTTGCTGGTTAGGTTTAAGTGGGGCGTTATAACTTAAAAACTAGCGAGTACGAAAAAATTTGTCTTCAGATTTGTGATAAGCGCCCCAAATATCCCGGTAGACAAAATTTCAATAAAATCGGTCGTGGGCTCGGTAAGTAAAAAGTTACCATAAAAAATTATAGCAAAAAGGAAAATTTACTTACTAAAATAATAATAATAATAATATATTATACAGTGTCAAAAAAATCCAGGATCCCCCTTGACAAATTATTAAAGCTTTGAAAAAAAAATTTTTGTGTTTGTGTTTAGTTACCTCGGGAAACGAGTTACATATTCATTCAGAAATCAAAATTTAAAATTCAAACGATTAAAAAATAAAATAATTATATAATTCGAATTATCAATTAATCCGATTATTGAAATCATTCATAATTCAATAATCCGATTTTTTAAAAAAATCCTATTATGCCCATCACTATAAGAAAGAGTAAGGTTAGTTTAAACCAAACAGAAGTTAGACACAAAACACGCAAGAAATAGAAGTTAGGCAACAAACCCACTCTTCAACATATTTAGCTTCAAAGCTTCAAGCATATTCTCATTCTAACCTGGAGGGATAAAGCAAAGCTCTGAAAACGTGGTCGCATTAGAAAGAGAAAGCAACAGTCTGTGTGCTAATTGGTCGGCTCCTTTCCTCCGACCAATCAGTATGTGTAGCGAGAATAAAAGATTTCGAATGTTTTGATGAGCTATTTGCTCTTTTTCCCGCACGGTTTGGACATTAGTTACTGAGAGATATGTTAATTGTACGTACAACGTAAAACCTTTAGATTAATAGACTCTGGTGAATCCCGGGGGGATTCTGAAGAAAATTTTTGAATTCCTTATTCGAAACAGTGACAAACTTATGAGTTACCTGTAAGGGCAACAAAGACATGTGATCCTATTTTAAATTTTCTTTCCTTATATTTTTTTAAAAATCCCAGCTCCGATTTGAGTCCGATGGCATATTTTAAAACAAGACCATAGAGACTAAAGACAAGGAGGACCAAAAAGGGTCAAAAGGGGCATAAACCTAACAAGGGCTCGATCCCAAGGGTAGTAAACTTGGAGTGCTCGATTTTTACTATTTGTCCGCAGATATAGGTTATGTTTGGACGTCACCCGTTTGCCCATTTGCCCAGAAGGCAGATTTATTTTATTAATTTTTGTTAAATATTCAACTTTTAAAAACTATTTTGGATATGTACTTACTATTAGAACTGTAATGTATAATTTTTTTAAAAATTAAGACTTTATATTACTTGTAAACAAAACAAACAGGCAAAAATTACGTCACAAATACCGAATTGACATTTAAATTGGTTTATATGGGCTTAAATGGGATCGAGCACTCCTTGTTGGGTTTATTACCCTTGGCTCGATCCCATTTAAGCCTTGTCAATTGTTTTTTGTTTTGGAAATGGTAAAAGTCTTAATTTTTTAAAATGTTATACTTTACAGTTCCATACCCAAAAAAATTTTTAAAAAATTAAATATTTAACAAAAATTGATAAAATTCACCTGCTGGGCAAAATAAAGGGGGAAAAAACCCTTTTCTGGGGAACAAATAAAAAAAATACAAGTTACCACCCCTTGCTAAAGGATGGCTTTTTGCCGTTTTTTGTCTCCCAAAGGTCAAACTCACTGTGACGTCCCCCGGTGCTGGCAGAAAGCGCGTCTATGCGTTGTATAGCATTTCCTACGAATTTAGGCAAAGTTTACATTTGAAAATATTGTCTTTGCGTTTAAGAGAAAGATAATATAATTTTATATTTTGTAATAAATTAAATTTAAAGCGAAAAAATTACATGATACATACAGTTTTATTATTCTTATTGTCCTAAAGCATTTTATAAAATTAATTTGGAATACTTTAAAAACAAGTATAGGTATAAACATAAAAGATTTACAAAATTTATTCAGAAACAATAAATTACTCCCATAAGAAAAATATAAGTATTTATAATTAAAATAAATCACACAAAATGGCACATAAAAAAAATTTTACTAAAATATGCTTCTTGATACATAGAACATTTTATGCCAAATTCCATTAAAATATCTAAAGTGGAAATTACAGATATTAATAATAAATGATTTATTTTAAAAATTTTACCACCCCGTATCTAAAAAGCTAAGACGTTTAGGACATACGTTCATATAAAGCTTTCTTTTTAAAAAATGGACCAAAAAATTGCCTCTTTTAATATTGACGTAAAATTTAAAAAAAACCCCCCGTAAAAATGAAAAAAAATTCCAACCAAGATATTTTATTTCTTTTAACAGTTGATTTTATCGATGTCATTCAAGAATCCCTTTTTTTTTCGTTTAAAGGTTAAAGCTATCTAAAAATAATATTGTTGAGCCTTTATCATACAGAGTGCTAAAAAATTGCTATTATTGTGTATAAAGTCCCCCCCTGGCAAACTAAATAAGCCAAATATGATTTAATGGGTTCTTTTTGAAGACTTATCATTTTAACCATCATATTAAAAACATATTAAATTCGCCTAGTATTCCATTTTTTTTAAATATATTTTTTTAAGATTGACTGTTTTTTTAATGAACTTTTCTTTATCTCTTAGATATAAAAAACCTTTTTAAAAATAGTGGAGTACATGTATCAAGGGTTTTTTTAAAATAAGGGTTCTAGGGTTGCTTCAAGGTTGGTTACTCCTTTAACCAATATCTACGTACAGCATAGAAAAATATTACTTATAAATAACTATTCAAAGTTCAATTTAAGCATACCCACAAGCCCCTAAAATTTTTATATCAATAAATATTTTTTGGAAAACGAAAAATTAATTATTATATGTTCTAGTCCCGATAGTACCCTTATTTTTATACGGCACTAGGTTTTTCAGCGTTATCTTACTAATATAACTTTCTACATTCACAAAAAAACTCGACCCCCCATTGAAAAGTCTAGTTTTCCGCTTATCCACCCGTGCCACGGAAAATTGACTGCATAAGGCTTAAAACGAACATTTTGGTTAATGCAGAGTCTTATATTACTTAAAATAACATGGTAGCAAACTCTTCCCTCGTCATAGTTAGTCTATTATATAATATTATGTAAAAGTTGTGTACCATAATGTTTTTCCATTCACTTAGCTTAGGTATCCTGGTTGCATTAAGGATTTTTACTCTTTAATTGAAAAATTTAAACCAAAATAGCAAGACTTTATACCGGGTGTCCAAAAAAAGAAAGGAAGGGCCCGGGTGTATCTCAGAAAATGTTTATCGCACAGCGTTGGGGAAAAAATTTTTTTTGATAAAAATGGTCAAAATAAAATAGCTGGAAATTATTTTCAAGTTTCTGAAATGGCCGCTAGAGGGCGTAACTGCAATCTTGAATCTAAAAAAGTGATATTTCTGTGAATTTTCCTATATTAACCTAACAAAAAAATACCTGATCTTTAAAGTCGAAGATAATCTGAACCTTTTTTGTTTGACAAATTTTGCTGTATCTCTAAAAATAAAGTCGTGAGGGGTATTCAAAGGATTCCCTAAAAAACACTCTGTATCTTCAAAAAAGGGTAAACCGATTTTAACAAGCTTAGGCTAGTTGACAAGAGCTTTTCTTGGGCTATAAATGTTATAATATTTGAAGTTTTTTTAGTTTCACATGTCGCCGCTAGAGGGCGTTTTTCGATATTTCGACAGAAATTGTTAATTTTCTCAAAAAAAAATTAAATGCATTGGTACAATTTTTTTTATATAAAAAAGGGAAAGCTTATTCATACTTATATCGTTCTGACTGAAGGACTTCGATTATATTGCCTCAATAAATCTTCCTACCGGCCGGCAGACTCCGTCCAGCTGCAGGCAGGGCCGAAGTGGAATTTTTACTTTTACATTGAGAAGCAATTGAAATATTGATAGATAGATATTTTACTAGGTAACTTTTATTACAATTTGAATTTTTTAAAAGGAAATAATATGAATAATATGGAAAGTACCTACCTAATTAAGAAAAGGTATAATAAAAACTACTTGGCCTTTTGTGTAATTTGATAAATAGGTACAGGTAGGTAGGTACCCTTAAAAATAAATCTCGGTGGGGCAAAAATTAATTGTAATAAAAAAAAAAGGTAAACCCAATATACATTAATTACCTATACCTACCTGAATGTTTTAAAAAGGAGTTTGGGTATATATATGCCCTTAGAACAGTAAATGGCTTAGTATTTTCCAAAATGTGGCGAACGTGGAGTGAATCTGACGATGAAGCAAGCGACAACGAGCAGAAAAGCAAGTAGTACAGAAAACAGCAAGAGAAAGCATCTTTCTGTTGATGCTAAAGAATTTTAAAGAATGTATATTCAACTTTAAAAACGATGTTTCCATACAAGCAGCTTTGGAAGAAACTTTGCAGGTTAACGAAAATATCAAAGTCTACCATACGCGATATTGTTAAAAAACCGATAGTCAAGAGAAAGAAAAGATGCGATTCTGGTACTGCCACAAAACTTGATGTAAGTGATAAAGACCTAATTCGACGAAAAATCTATAAAATGTATGAAGAGCAAAATGCACCAACATTGGACACCTTAATGAAGAGACTAGAAATGGACGAAAGTGGCATACAGTGTGGCAGAACAACATTGTGGAAGACTGTGAAAAAACTAGGATTCAAATTTAAGAAGATCGACAAAAAACAAGTGCTGATGGAATCGCAACGACTTCGGAAATGGAGATTAGAATATCTTACAAAAAAATAGATATGTATAAGTCAAGGAAGGTCATCATTTACTTGGACAAAACTTGGTACGATACCCATGACACGCCATCAAAAGGTTGGGACGATTCAAGTGGTAAATGTAACACATAACCCACCATCCAACAGAGGTAAGCGGATAACAATTATACATGCGGGATAAAAAAGACGGATGGGTTCCAAATGCTTTATCACTTAGTGCAAAAAATATAAAAGACTCTTCTCTTACTTACCATGACGACACAACTGCACATTTATTTAAAACTGGTTTAAAAATAAGTTAATTCCCAATATTCCTCCTCAAAGTGTTATTGTTATGGAAAACCTTTAGCTATCATAGTAAAAAATTAAAAAAACCCCTTGTTCAAGCGACCCCAAAAGCAATTTTTAAAGAATTTATGCACGCCAATAATATTTATTTCATGAAAATTATTCAAAAAACAATTACTTGAAGATTAAAATGTTTTAATATAGAAAAAAATTTTTTGGGATGAGTTTGCAAATAGCATGGGACATTCAGTTTTAAGGCTTCCAATACACTGCATTTTTAACCCCATAGAACATATTTGGCATCAATTGAAATCGAAAAGTTAGACGTAACAACAGTTCACCGATTTTTAAATAGTTTTGTATTAGGCATTATCACCAGGGAAATAGATAAAATGGGGAAAAATCATAAAAAAACCAAAAAACCCCCTTTCAAGTAATGTTAAGGAGTTAATTATACAGTTAGGGGATGATAGTAAAGTGACACTGATTTAATTGAATCCCAATAATAATTATAAGTTGTAATATTTTTGAAAACTTTTCATTTTGTATTGTATATTGCATTTTAAAAGCTTTTTATTTATATATTTTTTAAATGACTAAGTAGGTATAATTTATTTTTTTAAACATTGCCATCGCGTGACTTTTTGACGCAATGATCAACGACAAGTCAATTATATTCTTTCTTTGTCATTCTCCATAAACATTAAACGACAATATAAACGGCGATGTCGAAAACGCTATTAAACCCTCAGTTAGTCACGTGATGGCAATGTTTAAAAAATAAATTATAGTATCCCCAGGTATATTTTATAAATAATATTTTTGTTCCTATTAATAATAAAATATGTGATTATCAATGTGTTTTATTTTTTCCTATAAAAAAGTAAATTCCCCCCTGTTCCGTTCAAAAATTTTTTAGCAGGTAACACCTGGCTAAAGCGCCGGCCGGATTTGGGGACAAAAGGGTCATTTTTTGGGCCCCAAGAAGTCAGAACGTATAAGTATGAATGTTCTTTAGCTAAATAATGCCTAAACAGGCGTTATAGTTTTTGAGATATTAACGTATAAAATTTTCTTTGGTCTAAATATTAGGTAAGGAACAAGATATCAAGATGAGGTTTACGCGACCTTGTTTATGCATTATTTAGCTTCTTTTTCATGAAAAAAATTATACAAATGCATTTAATTTTTTTGACACAATTAACCATTTCTGCCGAAACGTCGAAAAAAGGCCCCCCTAGCGGCGACATGTGAGACTAACAAAACTTCAAGTATTTTAAGATTTATAGCCCAAGAATAGCTCTTTTCAATAGCCCCAAATTTGTTAAAATTGGTTAAGCTGTTTCGAAGATACAGGGTGTGTTTTGAAACCTTTGAATAACCCCCACCACTTTATTTTTAGAATACAGCAAAAACTGTCAAAAAAGGTTCAAAATTATTGACTTTAAAGATCAGGATTTTTTTCGTTAAAATAGCAAGATTCACAAAAACATTCTTTTTTAGATTCAAGGTTGCAGTTTTTATCCATAGACGCTAAACGAAATTGGTTATTTACATTTACCGGGGCTATAGCTCTTTCGCTCTCATGGACGAGCCGCCATTATTGTACATATTCTGGCAACCATGCTTTAAAAAATTTAAAAACCCTTTTAAAAAAAAAAACAACAAATTATATTAAACACGGGCTAATCTGTTAAATAAGTGCCTTTACAAAGTGAATGAATTATATATCTAGCAGAAATAAATTACACAAAAGGTATGATTCACTACGAACTCCGTTATCGAGATAAGAAAAAACCCAAAAAAACATCTTCGAACCCGTAAAGAATATGAATCATTTGTGTACGAGATACTGAACGGGTAACATCGGAAAAAGGGACCTAAAAATTGTTTTCAATTAAGGTAAATAATGTGAAATTATGTGTTAAAAAGGCACTAGTGAAATGAAATAAGTAAATACACAGTGGTATGATGTCAAATAAGTGGAAATATACTATAGTGACGAAACAGAACTATCAAAGGTTTACAAAGTGCGTACCGGGCCCCCCACAAGCCCGGGAGGATCATCGTATTGGTATGTACTGATTTATTTTTTTGTTGTTCTTTGAAATATTATTTTATTTTATTTTTATTTATTTATTTAATTTCCAATTACCATAGCTTATTACAGGAATATAATAACATTAAAAAAATTAATTTAATAGTAATTAATTTTACCAAAATTTGTTAATAATAAAAAGTCAGATTAATTTTAAATATTTTTATATGTATTTTAAACATTAATACTTTAATTATTTTTAATTTTTATTGCTAGATTATTATACATTTTTATTCCATTATAAAGTATTGCTCTTATTCAAAAATTACTTTTAATTTAAATTGTTTGTAATAAATCTGTTTCCCCTAGTATAATGCCCATGTAAATTATTAATAATATTGGTAATATTTGAATTTTTTCTTTTTAATTTCAGGAAATGAATGAATTTACATGTTATGTGTATACGGGGGTGTCCCAGAAGTAATGGAACAGAGAAACAACAGATTCCTTTGGTCGAAATAATAAATTAAGTAAACTTGCTTAACTAAGATACAGGGTGTCAAACTTTTAATTTGTTTTTGTTTTTTCGTAATAATTTCTTAACCAAATGACAAAGCGGTACAAAATTGAAGATTTTTTCTTTTAAGTAGATGCAGTCTAAACAAGTGGGGTTTAGGCCGTAGCTGGCGCCCTCTGCAGCAACATCAAAAGTATGGACAAATTCAATTCTTGTCTCAAAGAACCCCCCAAAACCTCAATTTTGAACCAACTTGTTATTTAGTTAAAATTTTTACGAAAAAACGAAAACATAATTAAAAGTTTTTACACCCCGTATCTTAGTTATTATCAGCTTTGGGATAAAAAGGGAAGTTTACATTAATTGCAATATTTTGACCTAAATGCTGGCGCTCTTTTCCCATTCCCCTTTGGGAAAACCCTGACTATTAGAAAAGAGATGATACGATGCCGTTCTTTTGACTTTTCCCTGCTTGAATAAGCAATGTTGCCAAATGTTTTCTAATAATTTGTTTTTATTGAAGGTTGTTTATTTCCGTTTAACAGAAATGAAGTTTTTTTTAAAAAAACTAACCAATATTTAGGTAGTAGTTATTTAAAATAACGTCCGTGGTGGCACTACCGCGTTGTCTAAAGGTGCTGTGTGTATTTGCATGTTTCAGTACCCGGCAGCGTTGACGGAACTGGGGCAAAAAGATTTTAACCCATCGGAAAACCCGGCACTCACGGTACTCTGGTACTTAGAAGTATATATGTATATGTATATGTCTAGTATATATAGTATATATGTATATGCAAATCCTCCGTGAGTTGTCACAAAGATAAAAAAAAAACAGAACTAACAAACAACAATTTCCAAACCATTACATAGTCCTGGTTAGTTCTGGTTAGGTTTTCCTCGTTAAATTGTAAATTTTCTTTATTATAAATGCATCAAACAAAATAAAAAAAAATCTGATATCTTAAGTTTTCGATATGTTATAGCCCAAAATAGGGTGGACCCCGCTTTTAAATAACCACCTTATTTAAAAATGTGGTAATTGTCTAGAAAGTGGCCGCAACTCCGATTTTGACCAAATTTGGCATACGGGGGTTTTTTGGGGCGCTGATCACGAATCTGAAAAAAATATTTGGCGGAAACGTTTCCTTTTCGAGATATCCATCATCAAACTTGGAAATCAAACTAACCTCATTTACACTATGTTCCCCCTTCTTTTTGTACATTATTCTTAATTTTTACACTAAAGTGGCACACAATATTTTATAAACACCTTTTTAAAACTTTTTTTTATGTTTATTTTACACCTTTTTCTTCATTAAATTGCCAAGTATCACTTTCAAACGGGGCCGCCATGTTTACCTATTGTATACCTGGTTGCGGCGTTTGAATATAACTTTTTACAATTAAATAAAAAATAGGTATAAAATAAATATAAAAACAAGTTTTTAGAAAGGGGTTTTCTATCGGGTTCCCAAATTTTGTGTAAAAATAATTCTATACAAGAGGAGGAGGAAATGAGGTTATTTGATTTTCAAGTTTTTGATGGAATCTCGCAAAAAAGTTTCC